>MU826353.1:757268-786197 GCA_029204205.1 Desmophyllum pertusum
AGTAGCTAGGAGTATTGCTATTCCTCCAATATCCTGGCGTGGGATGATACTCCCCCAGCACTTTGTCATCAGGTCGCCCTATAATAGTCCGTCGATACCCGGGGGGGGGGGGGGGCGGGTACTTCCAAAAAAATTGGGTGGGGGTGTGGCGCTGGACTATAAAAAACCCTTACCCTGTACCAGGGCACAAAACGCTAATTTTGCGACCCTGTTGGACCAGACTAAATGTTGAAAATAAGATAACATGTTTCAGAGAATTTTTAACGATTGTTTTTTTTCTAACCCAAAAGGCTAAACTACTAAGCAGCAATGCGAACGTGTAGCTGTAAAGCCGTCTTTAATAATCATACGCGTTTCGTTTTCGTATGACTAACGAGGACTTCGCTACCCTATTCCAGAGTATAAAATACCGACCTTCGTGCCAACTTCTGCGGGAACTGATACCCTGTTCCAGAACAAAAAATGCCTTTTGGTATACCCCCCTGTTCCAGAGCGCAAACTGATCAAAAATCATTACCCGGTCCAGCGGCACGTACCTATATAGCGTATATAAGGGAGTACCCCCCCCCCCCCCCCCCCCCACCCCCCCCCCCCCCCCCCCCCCCCCCGGGGTCGATACCTACTTATAATCCTGCCGGTTGTTCGAAAGCCGATTACACAGTCAACTCATCTCTTAAGCGACACCTCTATAAGGACGGACACCTGGTGTCGGTCCCTGACGCCGCCGTTTTTCAGTTATTACTGACCGTAATTTTTAGCTAGTTTTAAATAGTTGTAATAATAATAATTAGTATTACTTGTAAATTTTTAAACTAGCCACAAATAGTATTAGATAAACTCTACTAGTATACTAAGGGCAATGAGACAATCAACTATCAGGTTCACATCATAGAAATCTCGAGCCTCATAAATCTAATGGTTAATTAGTGGATTACTTCCGCTATGTATTTTATAGACCATTTACATTATGTAATAAAATTATTTTAATTATTTATTATTCCACTTGTTAAAAAAGCCTTTACTTCATTTTTATAACAAATGACCGCGTCACGAATAACAGGTGCAGTTCTTTTAAAATGCTGTTTCTTGATACTCTGAGCCATCAGTCATGGCTGTTCTCACACCCCCCCCCCTCTTAGTCTATCATTGTTGCATCATCGTGCGCATGCTCGAGAACATCATCGGAGCATGAAGCATGAAACGAACGCGCCATGTCGAATCACGACCATTTTTCTTCCATAACAGGAAAATTTGCTACTTCTAGAACGACGAGTCCTTCTGCTTCCCTTCGCGAATGATCATGCATTTGTAATAGATTACTTGGCTAATCTGCGAACATTCAGCAAATTGAATCTCGGTGCCTCATCCTATTTTCGTTCATACGCTTTTTAATGCTATGCCATCGTTATGTGGCTCTTCTGGGAGAAACGCGTTCGTGGCATTCTGGGATCGCTTTCTTGTTTCAACAACATCTTCCTCAGCTATAGCGGCCATAAGCTCCTCCTTCAGGATACTTAACAGCGTGGACGCCTTCGTTCTCAGAGATAATTCCTAGAGTTGACTTTTTTCGAGTTCGACGAGGAGTCTCAACTGGTAGCAATTGGGTTGCTGCAGTAGGTCGGGTGAGGCTGCTTTTTGGACACCTCCTCTCCTTTTGAAAATGTTGATGACCTAGAATATAATAACAACGAAAAAAAATGACACAGAGTCTCGATGTTTCCCCCTATACCTAAACCTTAACCCTTTCCACTCCCAGATACAAATCCTAGAGTCAATAGATGTGGTTCTAACTTTTGAGTCTCGTGGATCAAAAAAAAAAACCCCCCCCCCACCTAGTGGGTGACCATTCAAATGAAAGCTATTGAGCAGTGGTTTCATGTGGTATGGTTTATTATGCGGTACAAGGTGGTTCTAACTTTTGAGTCTGTGGATGAAACCCTTTTAGTGTGTGGACCATTCAAATGAAAGCTATTGAGCAGTACTTGGAACAAATGGTATGGTTTATTATGCTTGTACAAGGTCGGTTCTAACTTTTGAGTCTGTGGATGAAATCCTAGTGTGTGACCATTCAAATGTGGGAAAGCTATTGAGCAGTACTTGCAAATGGTGCTGTTTATTTATTCTATACAAGGTGGTTCTAACTTTTGAGTCTGTGGATAACACCCTAGTGTGTGACCATTCAAATGAAAGCTATTGAAGCAGTACTTTCATGTAGTACTGTTTGTTTTTGTGCAAAAATGAAATTCAATCATTTTTATCCCTCAGTTATTGTCGCATAGAACTTAAGCCCAGCTACTCTTGGGACCGTGCAGGTTCTGCTAGAAAATCCATAAATGTCACTTCGTCCCCCCTACAAATTTTTAATTTACACGTACAGTTGATAAAGGCGTTAGACTAGAGATGCATGCTGAAAGTAACTTACTTTTTAGTGAAGAAGCTCATATTGATGTACTTCATCTCGAGAAACAACCAGGACAGAATTAATGCTAACACGTCATTCCCAGCATGATCTGAAATCAGAAGAGTAAGTCATACGCATTTTTCTTATATGTTATTGTGTTTCTTTACAAATGATGGTGTTCATGGTGATTATGATTGTTGTGATGATTGTGAAGATGATGATGATGATGATGATTATGATGATGATGATGATGATGAGGAGGAGGAGGAGGATGAGGATTAAAAGTGTGATTAGGACTGATAAGGAAGAGGATGAGAATAAGAATGATGATGGTGATGGTGATGGTGATGATAAAGATGAAGATGAAGATGATGACGACGACGACGACGACGATGATGCCTTGATGATTGTCAGATGAAGAAAAGGACCAAGATGAATGAAGACGAGGATTTAATTAGCTCGTCTCCATTCGCCGTCGTTCTTTTTGCGTACATTTTACAATTAATCTTTTATTACCGCTAAACTTACCGCCAAATTTTCATAAATGTTGATTGTGTCGAATCCAAATCTGGCCAGCACAGCATTCCCATCTGTACTGATACAGTTCAATGTGGACTCGTTTTCACATTTCAGACGAACATTCTGTAACAAGACTTTAGTGATAGCTGAAAAGCCATAGAACACTGGATTGATGTAGAACAATAAATTGTATCTAAAAGTGAACAACAGCAAACATGTTAGCTTGAGAAAACGTGGAAGGGTCTAACATAACACCGACAAAGGGTACCCCTTAAATTTGTGCCCGCCGGGATTCTGAAACCCTTACCCTATACCAGACCATGTTCAGTTGCATTTTGCAACCCTATTCTAGACAAGACACCAAAAATCCCAGACTCACTATTTTCCAGTTACTATTAAAGTCGCGAGTAATGATTTGTATTTCCGTTTATGTAAACTCTTTCAATTCCGAGTGTCAATTACTATTCTAGGCTAAATACCATTGATCAGTTTCCCGGTAAATGATGCCCTATTCTAGACCAAAACTCTTTGATTTCTATACCCTATCCCAGACTAAACTACTTGAAAACCATACCATTCAAGGCGGCACATACCCGTATAGCTTATATATGGGAGTACCCCCTAGGCGCCAAAGCCACTTCGAGGTTTGCTTAAATGAGCTACCTCACGATATTAGCCGGCCAGAGATAGACTAGATTATATACACTAAAACACACTAGCTCCGAGAACGTCAAAACATGTCAGTTTATGAAACGTGGACAAGAGACCTCCAACTCCAGTGCACCCAGCTGTCTTGCAATACAACTGAGCCTACCAAACAATAGACCTTTTTTAGAGACGTTCGACCCCTATACTATTCATACAAACGTCTCTAAATCTTCCAGTTTTCAACTTCCGTTTTCTCGACTCAGGTAGAACCTAACCTAACGAAACTTCGTACGATTGCCCAACAAGAGGTGGTCAGGTGCTGGTATATATTTTCCGCTCAGTTTAATTTTAATAATTTTGAATTTGGCGCGGCCATTTTGGAAAAAGGTCTATTATAGAAAAGCATAGATCGCCAAATCCTCGCGAGAATTCAACTTAAGGGTCAAAGCAACTGACAACATGAGTCGTATCGTTATCTACAGTCACTGTAATATCTGTACTTCAGCAACTCTATATTTTGGTTACTTTTCCTAACTCTGATAAGTACTTGGAATAAAACTTAAAATCCACGCATTAAAACTTAGAGTTGAGGCACTCACCCAGGGGGCATAGAAGGCCTGGGTATTATAAACCCCCCGCAAAGCCTCCAATGGCGGACACCATTGGACAAATACGATGAGCGATTCCCGGATGAGCACAAATCACCATCATGTAGACTGCAATCCAAGTTTGGTTTAAAACCCGCGAAATGATTGTTACCAGCAAGAATTGCCACAAATCATATGACGTCATCACCTGTTAAATAAAGTGCAAGTGATGACTTTCAACATCGATACTGAAATCGGAGTTGGCATTGTTTGAAGTATGAAAAATTCCGGGAAAACACCAGTAAAGCAGTGGTATTTCATGCAAGAAGCTTTATTAGCTTATTTATTGAGCATAATACGGTAATGCATGGTATGAAATGATATGGTATGACTTAACATGACATATCATTACTGTGCGAAATGAACTCATTTCCCATTTTTTTATTTATTTTTAGTATGCTTTAATTAAAAGCTATCACTAGCAGTAGTCTTCCCTGTCTTTACCCACTACATAAATATAAAATATAGCCACTATCAGAAAGAAGTTGAGATTTTTCATGTGATGTATCGATTGCGTGACATTACTTTCTAAGTTTGCGTGACATACATGAAGTATGACATGATAGAACACACTATAACAGGAATCACGCACACAGCAGCAGTTCGCACATATGTTTGTATCGATTGCGTGACATTACTTTCTAACTTTGCGTGACATACCATGAAGTATGACATAACAGAACACACTATAACAGGAATCACGCACACAGCAGCAGTCCACACATATGTTTAGTATCGATTGCGTGACATTACTTTCTAAGTTTTCGTGACATACCATGAAGTATGACATGACAGAACACACTATAAACAGGAATCACGCACACAGCAGCAGTTCACACATATGTTTGTATCGATTGCGTGACATTACTTTCTAAGTTTGCGTGACATACCATGAAGTATGACATAACAGAACACACTATAACAGGAATCACGCACACAGCAGCAGTTTCGCACGTATGTTTGTAACGATTGCGTTGACATTACTTTCTAAGTTTGCGTGACATACCATGAAGTATGACATAACAGAACACACTATAACAGGAATCACGCACACAGCAGCAGTTCGCACGTATGTTTTGTATGACATTCTCGTATGATCGACCACAGCCATCTGCACGCTCAAGATGAAATATCTGCAAGTAAGAAATAAACTTTTCATAAAAAGATAAACAGTATTAAATTTGGAACTGAGAAAGCTTTGACCAGGTTCTACCGTATTTGCCTTCCATTTTTTGATAGTTTTCGTTTTATGTTTCTTGCCAAAGATTTGCAATCCAGTTAAAGTATCTTAATAATTTGAATATCACCTTTATAAAGCGCTTTTCAATTGAGTGCAATAATCTGGACTTGCTTTGGTCTTGCTTTACTACCTACTCAACCAATCAAATGCAAAACCTAACTCACGACTTGGTCACGTACGCTTTCCCGCGCTTGGCGCCGGTTACGTGCATTTTGCTTCGAGTTCTCATTGGTTCATTGTGTTGTTTACGTTTGTTGTAATTGGCCGTCATAATTGCTTTGGTTTTGGTTTTACGAACACTCAATTTAGAAACCGGTCTATTCCATAAACAAATATATCATACAAGGCATATTTAATTTAATATGTTTTTGTTCACTATTTTGGGGGTTGACTGTGCACAAAACCTGGTGGTAACGTGTGTTCAAGCAACTAACCAATAGAAACGTTGCGATTACGTAATTCATGCATAGTGTATGAGCTCAAAACAAAGATGGTGCACGTTCATGGACCTTCCACATAAAATCTTGGCCTCTTTGTTTGCTCCTTTGAAGTTTGCCGAGCTTCATAGCCATTTCCCTCTATATGTTAGCTCAATCTGTCACATACAAAATGGTCTTTAAATAATAATAATTTAATTTATATAGCGCCAAATCTGTAGTATTCTAAGGCGCTTTACAATTTATAATTAATTTAATTAAAATTTAAGACCGTAAGCCTAAAATAGAATGAAACAGCCTAACTAATGGCTTGAAATAATGCGACACAAATGAAAATTGTTTAAAGTTAAATTAATTTGATTTCTATGGTGTCTAGACACCGTTAACATCAATCCAATTACTTGGAAAATGTCTCTGTTAACCCTTTCACTCCCAGAAGCAAGCATCAAGTCAATTATTGCGTTTCTAACTTTGACGTTTGTGGATACAACCCTAGTGTGTGACCATTCAAATGAAAGCTATCGAGCAGTACTTTCATATGGTACTGTTTGTTTTTCCATCTTGCAAAATGAAATTTGGGACTTTTTTTCCATTTTGAGCTTTGACACATTTGGGAGTGAAAGGGTTAACAAAAGAGCCCTTCTGTGCTACTGAGTACAATCAAGAGAGACTCTAGCTACAATATATTTACTATTTACTATTTACTCACGTTCAACGCTTTATTGAGGTGCGCCATTAAAATCGCGCTCAGGAACAAAGGACTGGAAACGGTGTAAATACAATATGCTGACATCAGCAAAATTCCACCATTTCCCTCCGCCTGCCAGTAAGCAGTTCCTGGAAATGATTTAAAAAGTGAAGAGTTCAAGTCAGCATAGCCTGCGTAGCTGGCCGGTCTTGTTGGCGCGCGAAAGGCAAAATTCGTAAGCGGCGGAGCGGCACAGCCGCGTGAGTCTGGGGGCTCACGAATTTTGCCTTCGCGCGCCAACAAGACCGCCAGCTACGCAGGCTAAAGTTAGCGCTGTTTGTGTTGTTTCAGATATTACTAAATTCAAAGCAAACGAGCCCGTTTTTTCTCAAGGAAATCACCTTTAAGATCAAGTAGACCAATAACGGTTAAGTTTATGAGGTGAATATAAATATGGTGATAAGGGGGGGGGGGGGGGGGGGGAGGGGTGGAGGAAGATCGGTTTCACGCGCTGTTAGGTATAACACCTCTACTTCATTTCACGCATCTCGCATAACTCCTTTCCATCCTGTTGAAGGCGTTACCTATTTGCCGGTCAGAGCAGCGAAAGACTAACTTTCGTCGTGCAACCCCTCTTTCCGCTTTTAGATCAGTTAATGCGCACCTTAAAGGCTGGTTTTCACTAGCGACATAAGCATAAACACAAGCAACATACTACTTAGTATTATAATTACCTACTAATATTCCAAAAGCGAAGAATATAATTGGAAAATAAGTAATCTGTCCAAGTGTTTGTCGCTTGGAAGTTCGGCCTTCCAGGACGAAAAATTCTGTTGAATGTTCCCGCATCGTTGTGCACTAACAAGAGAAGAAAATGTAAGTTAGTCATGTTAGGAATTATTTTAGATATTTTGGGCTTGGTAGATACAAGAGACTAACAATGTGTGATAGTTGACAACCCGCGGAAGACATTCCCGGAGGTAACCCAAATGAACATCACTTCAATGACGTCAACTTCCGAACAATCCGCCTCTTGGATTTTTTTGATTTTCCAATTACGTAAAAAAACCATCAAAAATTTTTTGGCGTTCAGTTTCTATCATCTAAAGCTATTATTAAGTGTAATTTTAACTACGCTATCTTCCAGATAAAAATTCCAGCGTGTTTATCCCGCGGTTCTACATTTCATGTGCGTCTTTTTATAGCACATTCACGCATTACTTGATCACACGTCAGCAGATCTGATTAATACTTATTTCATAGCGGTACTTAACTCTTTCTGTTCTTTTTTGCTGTTAAAAACATGGTGATCGTGTTACTGGCTTTTCTCGTGTAACGTCCTGATAGCTTCCTGGACAGCCTGTGGTTCACCACTTGCTTGGTAATAATCCAGAATAGCGCGGCGAGCTTGACTGAAGTTCAGTAAATCCATGATGGTGTCTGAGTAGAAAATGAAATAAAAATTTATACATAAAACAGTTTCAGAAATGTGGTAACTGGAGGTTAAGTATTACAAGAAGTATTCAGTCTGTCACTAGATGCTTATCTGTGAAACATGATTAAAGATGTAGGCAAGATACAGATCTTCTGGGATTTTACTTTAGCTATGCATACAGTTGAACCTCTCTACAACGGCCACCCTGGGGCGGAATTAACTGGCCGTTGTAGAGAGGTGGCCGTTGCAGGGAGGTTTCAATAAGAGTGAAAAGTATGGATAGACATGCGATTGGGACGAAAAATTCCCGGCCGTTGTGGAGAGGTGGCCGCTATAGAGAGGTGGCCGTTAGTAGAGGTTCGACTGTAGTTTAGTCTTATTGTAAATTTTAAAGAAGTGAAGTGCTTTACGAAAATGTTTGTAGTCATAGCCTGAATCGGTCATGACTCATAGTAAAAAGAGTTAACTAGATCACTGCTCTTGTTGACGGTTTTTTAACAGGTCTTATCATTGAATAAAACCAAACAATGATTTGAACGAAACTGGTAGGAAAACATACCAGAAATACTGGAAACCATTGACGAGCACGCTGTTGATTAGTGTAATAACGTAGTTTTGTTATGTTTAGAAATCCTCTTTGTTAGCTATGTAGCTAAGTAAAATTTCGTCGTTAGATGAAATATTTTATTTTATGCTCTAAAAACATTGATAATTCATCAAGTTATAAGAATATAAGAAAAGAAAGTCATAACCGTGTCGGGGTTTGGATACATATTTCTCCTTCTTTACTCCTTGATTGAGAATATATATCAAACACTCGAGACAGTGTTTCATCCGATTTCCACCTCAAATTTTGTCCAAAAATACCCCACTACGCGTTGTATTATCAACTTTTTCTCGGTGTTTGGAAATCGGATGAAACACTTTCTTAGCTCGTATTTGATATATTACTTCAAAGTAACCGGTAACCAACCTGCAGGATTTTTAGCATCAATGTTTGGTGCGTCTTTACTTCGCCGAAAATCTTCAGTTGGTTGACTGGAGATAAGCTTCAAGAAATAGAGTCGGGGCCATGGTAGGTTCGCCCATACATACGCCACCTGTATTGAGGTATAAGGAATGGTAAAGCCAGTGAGATTAGGACTGCCAGTGCCCACGGTTCATGTGGCCCACACTGCCTGGTGATTATAGGGACATGGTAAAAAATGCTTCATTTTTAATGTGTTTGAGGAGTAGTATTCATCATTTCGAGGTTTTATGCAATCGTTATATGTCTCTGTGGGTCAACCTCGTTCCCAGGTCTCTCTTCATCCCGCCCAAAGCATCATCTTTTCTGATGCTTTTGGCGGGAAGAAGAGAGACCCTGGGAACGAGGCTGTCTGTGGGTATGTAGACTAGTGCAAGGTTCAATAAACCTTTCAAAATTGTTTGATGATTTTTGAGACGTTGTTAAAGACACAGAAAATTGGAGCATTGGTGAATGGCTAAGAAATAGGGAAATAACATTGCGAACAGTGAGGCAATATGTGATTTATTTATTATTTAATGTGGTTTATTTACCTGACCATCATACAAGAGAATAATCTTGTGAAAAAGTGGAAGATTTCCAGTCTCGGCTGATGAATGGTAAGAATAACAAGTCTACCAGATTCAGCTACAAGATTCAGATGATTTAACAGCCTCAAGGGAAGATGAAGCGTCCCAGACCTGAAAATTATTTATTGAAATTTTGCATTTACATGAGCGTGGCCCTAAATATGATTTCGAAAAGCTCATATGGATACTAGACCATAGTAAACACAATAATAACCAACTTTTATGTCGTGGAATAGAATACGGACAAACGATAGGAACCAGTGTGGAAGTAAGGTATGAGTATGCATTACAATATGGACAGAATGGTGTATTTACAAGCCCGAGCCAAACGAGAATGAAAGATGCCGAGCTCTCGTTTGGTACTTGCACTCTCATGCGCTCTCAGCGACTCTTGGACGCTCTCATTGAATTGAACCTGCCTCAAATTTTTCTTGAGAGTCGTCGAGAGTTTCTTTCGTTTGGGTGATGATAGTCGATGAGAGTTGACGAGATCTCTCATTAAAACCAACTCAAAGTTGTTACCTGAAGTTGGTTCATCAAGGAAAAGCACAGATGGCAGGTTGATCATCTGAAGAGCGACACACAATCGACGTTTCTGTCCTCCACTGAGACCTTGACCCACAGATCCACCAACAACTACGTCAGCCAGAGAGGTTAGTCGGTCTGTAACGGGTCACAAGTGTAAAGAGGACGAGAGAGACCAAAGATTATAAAAACGTACCTTAAAAATGCACCTTATAACCAGAGAAAAAAGTGTATAAAAACTATCGAGATAACTCGACTGGACTATTGTTAACTGTCAAATAAATAATAATTAAACAGGACTGTGACTATCCGAAATTAGAATAATCCATTGGCTGACTATTGGCAATCTGATTGGCTACACAGGCACCTACTATCAAACGATATAAGCTCTAGGAGCACGCGCGCACAGTGCATTAAATGCAGTTCGTGCACAATGCATTTCGTGCATTCCACCCCTCCCTCCCTCCCCCCTCCCCCCCGAACGTTGCAGTCTGAGAAGCTGGCTAAGACTAAAAGTAACGTTTGGCCGAGAATCTACGGTACCTCTTCAAGAATCTGTTCAACTCGTTCAACCTCTTTCTGTGACTCATTGATTTAGGCAGCCTCATATGTGCAGCGAAGAAGAGATTCTGTCGAACAGTCAGTTCTTCATAGTAAGGTACAGCGAGCTGTAATACATAACCATCTTACGAGCGTACCAGTCTTGCACTCGATCCAGGCCAACTCCATTGATATACACGTGACCCTATAAATATATATAGAGATTATATAAAGCGTGACTTTTTGAAATTCTAATAAACTAGAACTGTTTGGTAAACTAAAACTAAACTAACATGCTTTCTACTTTTACCCTGACGTATTATAGTAGAATTTCACAAAATTATCATAATCCCATGACATCGCCACTCATGTACTAGAGACCTTTAGATTCTTGTACGAGTTCAGCACACTACCTACTAGTGCGAGATTTCCGAGCCCGGTGGTAAAAGAGTGTCAGTGGGATTCGTGTTAATTTTGGCGGGAAAAACCGTGGTATCCGCCATCATATTTTACGAACATTTCTCCGTGGCGAAAACCAGTTCTTGCTCATACTTTTTAATCACGGGCATATCTATCCTCAGCAACTCAACCTCGTCTTCGACTCTGTCGCTCACAAAGAGAAAAAGAAAGTTTTCTCCTAATTATCTGCCTAACAGCTACTCCGAATTTAGATGCATACGATGTTGAGCAAAGCCCAGGAGGGGTGCCGCTGAGGGTTTGAAACCCTGACCCTGTTTAGGGCAAAAAAAACCTAAAATACCCACCCTGTGTAGGGCAACACCCTCCATCTTAGGACCCTGTTTAGGGCAAACGACAAAATACACACTCTTTTGTTCTAAAACAAGTGTAGGATACCGACAACAATAGCATTTATCTTGTCTTGAAAATGATGTGATGTTGAGTGACGAGCTGCTAAAGACCGGCAAACTTCTCCGTGCAACAAATTAGCCCCGGAACAATACCCTGTTTAGGACAGAACTCGCATGAAATTTATATACCCTGTTCAGGGCTGGGAGGCAAAAACCATACCCTGTCCAGCGGCACGTCCCCGTATAGTGCCACATAAGGGAGTACCTCCCCCCCCCCCCCCCCCCCCCCTCTCCGGGGAGCAAAGGAGCAAGTGAATGTGTCCCCTTTTCCAGTGTAAAGTGACCAACACGAGGCAACAATTGAATCAGAGAAAAGCAATCAGACTGCAGAATCATCGCTGAATTTCTAAGCAAATTGTCAGTAATGTCACTCACCTTGCTATACCCTTGTTGTCGCCTTCCTGTCATAAATCAAGTAACGTTGTCTTTCCAGACCCTGAAGACCCATGATCGCCACCAATTCTCACAGGATTGAAATAAACTGAGACGTCTTTAAGAATCTGCTTTCGCTGCGTTTTTGCATCGATTTTAGGAGAATCAATACTAAGAAGTTGTTTTGGGGGATTTAAACATTTTGACCTGTTCGTCCCACAGTTCTTCTAATTCACCGTTCTCCATCAAATGTACCGCGCTGTCGGATAAACCATCTTGTAAAGAAGTTACTAAGTTATTCTCTGACGTGGTAGAATTAAAGCGCACGTTATCAGCCGGAAAAAGTTCTATGCATTCCTCTTGGCTTTGAAAGATTGGTAGCCAGAGCTGCTTGAGTGTTCCTTCGCGAAAACATCTTCTTCTTCTGAAATGTCTTCTAAAACCACTGAATAGTTTCCTGTTTTCGTGTTTTGGAGCAGTCGTGCTTCAGTTGGCTCTGCATGAACCCACTTCTATCAGAGGCATGTCCAGTCCTATAGATACGACAATATGACAATGGAAATTTATTATCTAATTGACAATTTTTCTTTGGAGGAGAACGCGTGATAATGGCTATAAAATATTATTTTTAACCCTACAAAGAGCAAAATTACCGAATTTTTATTTGATTAGCTTAGACAAGAGGGTATTTTTTTCGTTAAGGTCGGTACATAAAGAGGGACTTGCCCTCGTGATTAGTCCTGGCAGCAAGTCCTCTGTAGATGTTCACAAGGAGGGTGAATGGTTGCAGAGACTGGTAGCAAGACTGTGTCCCCGATGACAAAGTCCCTTGAGCATACATACGAGGGGACTTGTGGCAAAACTGTGGCCGGTCCCGCGGGAAACGTCCCTTGATCATACACACGAGAGGACTTGTTGCAAGGAGGAGGACAGTCCGATTTGATCTTTAATTTGCAATTGATTGGTTTATTTTCGTATTTGGTCCGCAGGGACTAGTCCCACGTACAGTTCACAAAGGGGACAAACAATCTGTCCCTTCTGGAATAAAAGGATAAATAAGTATGGCTGTTTATTCCTTGTTGTTGCAATTTACTCTCAAGTCTCTTTTCTAACTCTTTTTGAGACAACAAGAGTCAGTCATGATGCATATCCCGGGGGGTACTCCCTATAATGGACTATACGGGGGAGGCTCCGCCCGAAAGGGGTCCCTTTTTTTAGGCTCGAGGGAGGTGAAAGGGTAGGGATTCACGAGTTGAAGTATATGAAAGGGTAGGGATTTTCACGAGTAAATGATATTATTGTTTGGTTAACATCTCTACTGGTAATGCTTGATGATTTCTGGTGATATATATTGTTCATTAAGTTTCATTACAAGGGTATAGAAAAGGGATGCAGTGTTTCTACTGTAGGTATGTGAAAGGGGTACCTTTTCTGTGAAAAATGGTATATGAAAGGGTAAGGGGTTGGACCTCTGGGCGGAGCCTCCCCGTATAAAACTTTTTTTGAGTACCCCCCCCCCCCCCCCCCCCCCCCGGGTGCATATCATCACTCTTGGAATACACATACGCTTCAGTCTCACCTTTATCCTTTTTTCTCAGGAGTCTTCTTCTTCGCAACATCAACTGAATAGCTTAACGACAAGCAGGCAATGCTAATCGATCTATTTGGTAGGCAAGGTGGCAGCTGTAGTAAAAAATAATAACTCAGTTATATTTGCCATTTTTCTGTTTAAAGGGGCTACGTCATGGATGGGCGCATCTTGAAAAAATTGGCACTTTTTTTCAAGTTCGCCGTTTCGCAATCCGTCTTATTCTTGTCCATCCTAAACATCCTTGTTCCTGTTTTGGTTTATTATCATCTCTTTGGTGTTTTTCTACCTTAGTAAACAACTATTTCGAGGCCTAGCTTCTTCAATTTAAAGGTGATTTTGCACTTCGCAAAATGACTTAAAATATATCGTGACATAGCTCCTTTAAGCTTTCTTTCAAAGGTTATAAACCGACTCAACCCGCTAAACAAATTAACCTTAGTCAAGAACATATTTTACAAAAAAATAAAATGTTTCATTTGTTAGCTATATAGAGTGGTTTTCAATCGGCCATGTCCGAGTTGCTGTTGTGCCTCTGTTTCAAAACGAGTCCTGGTGCACAAACCTTTCATATGCATGGAAAATTAGTCTTGCCGCACGTTTTCAGTGATTGTCATGCAAATCAAACTCATTTCCATAACAAAGGTCGTGCACCAGCTGGGCCCAGTTGTTCGAAAGCCGATTAACGCTAATCCAGGATTAACAAATAATCGAGGTTTTTCAATTTCTCCTATATAAATGTGGTTTTCCATGATAATGTTTTGTGGAGTTTAACATTAGTCAAAGTCAAAACTGAAGAACAAAAAATATAAACAGAAAATCTCACTGAAAAGTTACAAAACTGAAATCAAAATTCACGCTAATCCTGGATTAGCTTAATCGTGCCTTGAACAACCGGGCCCTGGACTCCTTTGAAACAGAGGCAAAAGGAACTAGGAAATGGCCTATTGAATGTCGTAAAGCCAAAACCAAAGAAATTACAATGATTGTTGATATCACAAGAATGCGCTAAAACAAAACGAACCAATGAGAACTCAAAGCAAATACACGTAAACGCGGCGCCAAGCGCGGGGAAACGCGTGTGACCAAGTCCCTCCGATTGGTTTTGGTTGTTGCATCTGATTGGTTTGAGTAGGAGACGCGAGTTTTTTTAAACCCAACAATCACAGAGTGTTGTAAAGCAAAACCACAGCAATTCAGTTACTTTGCGACACTAAATTGAAAACTGTTCTAATATAAATAAAGAATAAATATGAAATAACAAATAAATATTTCACATTCACTCTTTTTGTATCAAAGGACGTTTTCAGCGCCATTTAAATACTGTTTTTGTTTCCTCGCCAGTAATACTGATACAACATGAATATGGACTTTAACCCAAAGCACGTGACTGTTATAACCAACGATAGTACAATGATAGTAGCTCTAACGTCTCGCCCCAGGTCACCGCAGGATCTGTAAACAACAGTTGGCGGGACACGTAGGGTTGCACTGGGCTCGCAATACAGCTGTTCAATCAATCTCATAGAAGTGTCACGTGATTGGACCCATTTTGTTATAAAAATCTTTGATGCTGGTGCTGTTAGTCTCCCCTGGCGGATTTGTGTTGCTTCCCAGGTCCCGCTCTGTATCTTTGTTCCTATGAGAGAAACAGTGTTGAGTCTCAGTCCACATATTGAGTTTTGTTATTCAAAAGGCATACAACAAGTTAAGGCTCATGTCACAGACGTTTCAATTTTTTTTCGGTAATACTGGGCTCGCGCGGCGCTGCGCGCAACCTAGTGATCTTACGAAAAAAAGATTGAAACGTCTGTGCACGGTGCTCACACAAGTCCAATGTTCTGAGGTATAAAGCTATTCGCCCTCGTTCGCGTATTCAAGAAAGCTCACATCTCAAGCTGTAAAAGAGCAGATGATCAGCTTGTCGATGTGGACGAGGCTGACGACAGACCAGTCGTTCCCAGGACGCTTGAACAAGGATTGGCCTGAGGTCACGTCAGCTTAGTCTACGCGACAGTGCACGAGAAGTCATGATATGTAAAATGAACATTACGGATGACGTGACTCTCACCTAAATTGTTCCACTGTGGCTTACTGCAATTTCAAAGGAAGGAGGTAAAACCGCGGCGCCATTTTCGTCCCACAAGCTTAGACGTAACAAGATAAACGTGTTAGAAAACCGGCCTGGTCATGAAAACACTCACAGTTTGAAACTTGGGCTTGTGAGATAAGATAAGTGCCGCACTCACTGCACCGCCGTACATTTTAACAAGCGGATAGATAATCGCGCAAAGTTTTCTCCTCCGCTGTCTTCCGCTTCGTACCTTCCTAGTCTGTTAATAATGTCCTCGAAGCAACAAAGAATCGTATCAGTGCTTGGACTACAAGCGAGTAGCGTTAGCAAACTCGAGGGATAGTACCCGCGCGCGATCATGCATGACGCTGATGGGTGCAACACAGTGTGACCCGAGAGTTATCCACGCCCGCACGCGATGAAAGATTGGCAAATGAAATGAAAAGCCAGGTTTCACTAAGGCTTGTAAACTGCCCTGAAAGTCGATAAACCATCCTGAATCAATTATGGATGATAAGTTTCAGTGTTAAACCACACGTGGATTTGATGGCGTGATTTAAGACCCAATCTGGCGTTGGATTCAGAACTCTCCGATCCCCTCCAGCACTACTTCCATGAAAGAAACAATTTCTTCCGCGTTACTCAAGTTATATCGTTGCAGCAGATCCCGGGAAACAGAACGAAAAAATCGTCTGTTCCTCTAAAACTGAAGTTATCCACAGAGCGAATCGTTGACAAGATGAAACGGTTCTTCTTTCGGATTCTGATTATTGATCCACAAGCGCATAAGTCCGCTACTACACGTACGGAGTACAAGAACATGAACATGCTCATAGAAAGTCGGGGGGGGGGGGGTTGTTCGCCTTTTAGATGCAGTGATAGCAGATCTCTTTCCAGTCCCACTTATCTCAGTACAATATATTTGATGTCATAACGACACAAGTCGTTGAATTCTTGTTCAGGTAATCGATTATTGGCAGTCTTCAACGGAGCCACAAATCCACCGGCCGTCGAAGTATACAATCCATTTGCTTACTCGACCGCCCGGTCGCAATTATAAAACGTAGCTCTGGAGTTATCGGATTACAGATGGCTTTTTGGATCACTGATGTATTTTTCGGTAATTCGTTTTGATGTCTGTGCTTAAGATCCAAGTGGAAATAGAAACTGCTATAAGCAAGCATGTCGTTTGCCCGCGCCATGATTTTTGTGACTCTCGTTGCTTGCCACGTACAAGCCTAATCGTTATCTATAAAATGAACTTACTTAGCAATATGTAATACGTACATTACAACTATTACGTACGTAATCATTGTTTTCAACCCTAAAAGTGCGTCAATATGTACACGTATTATTTATCAAAGGCAAATATAAGCCGTTATCTTTGTTCTGTTTTTAGCATCGAAAAGCACTTCTATAGAGAAGTAGAACCAGCCTCCACATACAGCTCGCTGTTTTTACTACACGTTCTTTTAACTGTGCATCCACAACTTGCAGATGGCTATTTTACAGTGTTATGCTTGGTGAATAATCTGAGTATTGTGGAATACCTATTTCTCGTCATTCGTATGATGATGGGTATTGGCCCAGATGTTGACGAAAGCACATGATGACGGAAGCACACGAAGAAGTTGACGCGTTGTTTTTGTTTTTTCTTGCTAAACTTCTCAAGACAGTTAGTGCTCTCTCTCCGTCCTATTGCCCGGGATATTAAAAATAAAGTATCAGTATATGTTACGCTAGGGGACTGAACAAACGTGAGGGTGCATGTAAGTCTGGCACGTATAAAGATCTGCTTTTTGTGCTGAGATCTACAAGGTGAAATAAATTACAGATACCTTGCAGTTTGACTGTTCTAGGGGGAGGCCGGCAGACCTCCCTTGCTTGTCTGTGTATACCAAAAACACCCACGCATTATAAATTGGTATGTCTATGTGAAGATATGAAGTCTAATTGAGAAGTGACAAAGTGGTCATAGCAGTGTAATTGGCAATAAATACCAATTGCTAAAAGTCTAAAGTCTAATTGCTAACGTTACTGGATCTGTAGGAGAAATGAATATTTACCATCATATAATATATTCTCGCAGACCCTGAGGGAGGTAATATGTATAAATCGTTATTTGTATCCGCTTAAAGTATGCAAAACAAATTAAGTAAATGACTCTCTGCTCGCGTATATAAAGAACCGCTAGTTTTTCTAAGACAGACTGAAATGGTTCCTTTAGCATGTGGATGTGCTAGTGAAAAAAAAAAAATAAGAAATCAGCGGTTTAGGTTCCTTAAATAGTTGTTCTCTACTTTTGACAGAGTAGAACTTCCACTTAACCGCTGTAAGGAGAGTTCGCAATTCTGAGAACTCTGATACTTTTGGAACATATGTTAAATAGAGAGGTTAAATGGTTATGAAGCCCGGCAAACTTCAATGGAGCAAACAAAGAGGCCAAGATTTATTTTTGGAAGGTTCCCATGACGGTGCACACATCTATTTGTTTTGCGCTCCATACACTATGCATGAATTAAGTTTTAATCGAAACGTTTCTCATTGTTAGATTGCTTGAACACACGTAACCACCTATTGTATTTTGTCATGGTTTTTGTGCACGCTGTAACCCCCGAGTGGTACTTGGACTCTCAGTGTTGCTGGGTATTAGAGGGTGCCGGCTGAGTGGTTTGAAACCCTGCCCTGTTTAGAGACAAAAAAACCTATAAATACGCCACCCTGTGTAGGGGGCAACACCCTCTATTTTTAGGACCCCAGTTTAGGGGCGAACGACAAATAGACAACACTCCTCCTCTCTTGATTCGTAATACAAGGGTTACCCGTATTAGGCAGCACATAAGGGAGCACCCCCCTCCGCCCTCCCTCCCACCCCCCACCGGGTTAATGGACCTCCAAAGCACATTTTGGTTTAAGTATCCTGTTGTTTTCTGAGTTTTACTTCTTTTTATAGCTCAGGCCAATTCGCTGGCGCCATTGACGCGAAGGGATGAGCTTTCGGGTTTGTGGGGAAAATTTGGGGCGTTTGTAAACTTTTACATGGTAATTCCGCTGACCAGTGGTATAAGGCCTGGGAAATCACAACACTAAAAATATTGCGGGCGCAATAATTTGGTTAGGCATTAGGGGTCTTGGGGGGGGGTCGGGGGTTATAGCTCGGCCCTGCTATTGCAAAAATGAAAATGGCGGCCGGAGTTTGTTTTCTTTCTTCTGGTAAGGACGGTATTTCTCTCGTCTTACCACATTTAAAATATAGACCCTTTTTGGCAGATCCGAATGCCAAAACAAGACGGGATACCATTCTGCGCCCGGATTCTGCGATTCCTCTCGTTTCCTCGGTTGAGAAATGCCTACTGAAGAGTTTGAATATTAATTCTTTCATTCGAACGGGAAAATCTAGTTGGTTTCCTATATCGAAGGCACATTTGGAGCCGCATGCCCCGACCGAATGAATCAAGGGGTTTTACAACTTCAAAAACACCAGGAATAACAGAACGGTTCTAACTGACCAGGGCATAGTTTAGGCTCGACCGCCGAAAAAGATCCGGGAAAATTGAAGCGTTCAACTGAACTCTGGCGTTTGGAGAGCCCTTCACTTCAAATGGATTTCAAGACTTAGGATCTAGGAAAGGAAAACTGACACCACAGGACGGTCGGTAATTGTTATGTCCACAGTATGTGTTATTTGCTTTATAACAAATATTTAACCTTTTAATTTAAACTTTTGTAATTTCGTATACAATTCGATCGATCGATCGATAGCTTTGAAAACCGAAAACAAATAAAGTGTTTATTTGAATCAAAATTTTGGCTGCAAAGCCTTTTTGCCTGTTATTGTAGCTTATTGTGTTGACCTTAAGTTTGTTCATAGTTTCCAATTACATTGCTGAGCTGGCTCACGAGAGCCTTTGATTCCAAATAAGAACCTGCTTCATTTTGTTAGGTTGAAACCATTTCCAGCCGACAGGTGGTAAATAATAAAGTATGAAAATAACTCCGAAGAATATGCCCTCAATATTGAGTACTGCAGGATGTTCGTCGCCGTTATTTTCATACTTTATTGTTAGGTTGAAGTGGTTGTTGTATATTGGGCGTTTAATTTGCCACATTCCAGCCTGCAGGTTCTTAATCCGCAGTTTCTTACACGCGAGTTTTTACTGTATGTACTTTATAAGAACACACATGCTCGGGGATTCCAACTGGTTGAATTTGAAAAAGTTTCTTGAAGCCCGCCGAGATGTATAACAGGAGGATAATGATCTGAGTGTTCCAAGTTGTTTATTTTGGCTGTTCATGTGTGAAATGATTGACGTCATATCGGCAACGAAATGACCGTGGTCGTCCAAAAACCGCCATCTTGGATATAATTTTTTTCAAAAAAGTTCTGAAACTCCAAAATTGAAAATAAAAATCAGATGAGATTAACATGTTTACAATACAATACTATATGTGTCGAAGATATGAAATACAAAATTATGAATGAAGAAAAAAGTCCATTTTTTTTTTTTTTTTTTTTTTTTAGTCTTTATGTTACTTTTTATTATACCACCTTTCTTTCTTTCTTTCTTTCTTTCTTCTCTTCTCGACAACTCAAAAGTACCCATATTAATAACGCCGTCATTTCTAAAAACCCGGTACGTGGAATTAATTAGCGGTCTGCCAAACCAATGTGCGTTCATGGCATTTTTAAAATATAGTTAGTTATTTATATTCTTCTATTTATTAAAATAAAGCCAACAAAATGCAATGGATACTACGTCATAACCAACCAACATCAGGGAGGCCGTCGTGTGTTATATGGGGAACCAACATTTGTAATTATTTGCTGTGCAAAACTTTCGTTTCGTGTGCGGTTCTCGGGGGGCATCGTTTTTTTGAACTTTTCCTTCTCTGCTCACAACCGCAAATTGCAGTCTTTGATGATTCATAAACCCTATTAGGCACTGTAATTGTTGCTTGTCCCTATTTAGTGATTCCATTTATACGTAATTTGTATTATTAGCGCATAACAAATCGGTAATAATGAAAAACTCTTTTTTTATTCTCCATTACTTCAGTGGAAAAAACCCCCCACTTTCACTTTTACGGGACCACCCGGGACTACCACATATTAATTTGTTCTGTGTATATCAGCCCGCTGCATACGGGAACACCCCGGATTAATACGGACAAAAGACACTTTTTTCATTGTCCGCTTTTGGGTGTGCCGTTTTATTTTATTAACGTGTGGTTTCCCCATGTAATTTTATAAGTGCCCCCGAAGTAGGCCCATTTCCGGAGTTTCCGTTTTGCCCTTCTGTTTCGAAAACGAGTTTTCCTGGAAGCACAAATTTTTTCATATGGAATGACGTTTGATTTGGCAAGACAATGAACGTGCAAAGTTTAAAAACTTCATTTCCAGATGAAAGGGTCGCAAATGAAGACGGTGAGACCCCACACTTTTGCCCATTTTACACCCCCCACCAAATGTTAAAATACCCCCCCCCCCCCCCCCCCCCCCCCCCCTTTCAAAATAAAAATTAACAAAGAATTTCAAGGCAAAAATACAAAACTCCAAAGCAGGCAAATACTAACGAGATTACAATTATAATTATTAGCGATCTCGCGAACCAGTTATTACAATAAGAAAATAAAAGACCTAATGTAATGATATGACGCAAAAATAAAACACAAAAATTGCTGGTTTGCAAAAAACCAATCCCGAGAGATTCAGAATGGACCAAAGGGGGACCGCGGCGGTGCCATGTTTGGTGGGTACAATACCAATAGAAAGGGGCCAATTAGGGAAAATTCTTTTGGTTTAATGACCCCCAGCTGGGGGACGGTCATCTTTGCACCACCAATAACAAGTTATTAATAATACAATAGTACTAATCGAATTGGTTTTCTCGCTAGCCCAAAATAGCAAATTTATACCAGCAGTTTATTCATTCAGTCACACAAACGTTTTTTTTTTTATCTATGTCTTTCTCACTGAGGCTGATTGGTTGCAGGTGACGGTCCAGCTGGGGGTCATTAAGCAAAAGATGTTCTAATTTGCTTTCTATTGTTTTGTAACCAGGCCCGAACATGGCCCGCCCGCGGCTCTTTGTCATTCTGAAATCTCTCGGATTGCCATTGGTTTGCAAAACCAGCAATTGGTTTGGTCCAGTATATCGTTGGAGAGTTTTGTTATATTATCCTTTTTGTTAATTTTTATTTGATAGGTCTGTTCGGCCCATAACAAACAAACCTTGAAACTATACCTCACGGGGAAACACCAGGTAAAAACAATATAGAGTTTAATTTTCACACATTTCATTTGCTCATATATTTGTCGTACAGATCGGGGATCCATTGGACACACAAGGACTAAAAAGGATGATTATTCAAAGTAGATCTGGTGAAAATGTATTTTTCAAGCATTGTTTAAGAAAAGTCGTAAAAAAACATTCCAAAGTCCTATCCAGAAGTTGGGATTTCTCCTATGCTGTTCAAAATTGTGAGACGTGTAGTTATCCCCCCGCGTAAAAGCGGATTTAAAACAAACCATTCCAAAGAAACTTTATATCCAGAATCTGACACATTTTGCAGTTCTCTGTAATCGCGATAAATGCAAATGAGACAATGCCATTGGAAAGTTTTAAAAAATTTACTTGCTTCTAGGAATTTTCAAATCTTCGATGACAGAAATCCTTTGCCATGAACGGACATCGAAACCACTTTAGAGAAAAAATATGTGTAGTAATCACAGAGGCTCGGCTGCACAAGGACTAATTCCAGGGGCCACGTTTTAACATTCAACTAGTGGACTGGGGGTCGAGATAAGAGAGTGGATTGTGGTTTCCTTTGAGGAGTGGATGATTTTGTGGGTTCATTCGATTGACTGTAATTACGCGGTATATTAACAAGGAATTCGGGGACGGTGTAATTGACATCAACCTATGTTGCCTGCAAAAGTGGACTGGGCAGGGATCTTACTTATCTGCAATCTGTAAAAAGCGGAAACGTCGCGACTTTCTCTTCTCTGAGCACGTTCATGTTTCTTGTGACCCACCCCCCCGGGTAACTGTAGTATGCGGAACTTATGGCTTGGGGGATTTATCAAAATCAGTAATTCCGAAAAAAAACCGTTTTCATTTTGTCAAACGATTCGTCTTGTTGGGATAAAACTTCCAGTTTTTTAGAGGGGACAGGACGAGTTTTCGTTCGTGTTTTCTTGGAGTCTGCTGCTGCAGCCGATGTAACGGTTTGGAGTAAACGCCGGAAGGAAGATTGTTACTTTCTGGGGAGTAGTGCTGGAGGGGTCGGGAGTTCATGAACCACGCAAAGATTGGGTTCTTGGAAGCACGCCATCAAAAATTCACGTGGTATTAAACCACGAAACTTTCATTCCATAATTGAGTCAGGATGGTTGATACGAACTTTCAGGGCAGTTTACAAGCGCGTTAGTGAAACCTGGATTTTTGCTTCATTTGCAAAACGTTAACAATCCGCCGGCGTGCGTGGGATAACTCACGTGGTCACACACCTTTGTTTGCCCATTTCAGCGTCATGCATAGATTACGCGCGGGTTATTATCCCGCGAGTGTCCCGCTACTGCTTGTGTCGACGCATGTACGACCTTTTTCCGGTTTGGATGTACGTTTATCAGAAGGCTGGAAGATGAATGGGAAAGACGGCGCTGCCCCCCTACCAACTCTTGCAAGAGTATCTATCTCGTTGTTAGTATGTACGGCGGTGACCAGTGAATATGGAAATCATTTACCCTATCCGAAAAAACCAAGGTTTCAAACACGTGAGTGTTTTCATTTCCAGACTGTTTCAACAACAACAAATCTACTTTCTAGTAAATCACAATTTGTGGGATGAAATATGGCGTGTTTCACAGACTTGACAGCAGAGAATTGCACGGCGGCACGGCAGTTCAGTGAGTCCACGGCGCACTTAGCCAGGAAAGTAATGTACAGTTCTTTGGTTTGCAACGCTGACGTCATCAGTGCCGCCTATGTTGGTGCCATAAACAAAAGATTTCTAAATTTTTTTATTGTTTTGGCACCAACATGGCCGCCCATGGGGCTTTGTCATTTTAATCTCTCGGGAATGGTTGCAACCAGCAATACCAATCTCGTTCCCAGAGTCGCTCGTTACCGCTTGTCCAGCGGTGGAGCGGCACAAGGACTCTCTGATAGAGTGATCCGCCTTAACCTGCGCAGTAAGTACCGGAATTCCAATGAATCTTGGCGTCCGTATAGTTGAAACATGGAGTCGAACACATCGCAGTAGAACCTAAAAGTCAAGAATCCTGTCATGGCGGATCGCTTTCCCCCAGGTAGGTCCTTGTTGGCCGCTCCACCGCTGGCAAGGTACGAGGACTCTGGGAATGAGATTGTCAGGCATACCGCGAAGCTCAGCTGACCATAATCGAATGTGGTAATATAATAAAACTGTGAACAATAGAAAAATATGAACGGCCACATATCAAATTTTATATTTTATTTCAATAGTTGTTCAAGTAGTTTTTATAGGTTTCTTCATACTATCATACGAAGCGGGAGGAGGATTAACCCCCCCCCCCCCCCCCCCTCCTCATAGAGGCATCCATAGAGTTCTTCTTTACACGTTGACACATGAAAATGGCTTTAAAAACACAATCCTCAAGCGTAGAGTAGCACCAGCAGATCTGAAATGGACAATAACAAGCAACGAAGCTAATCGTTTTGAAAGTCTATTCTATAGATAATTCTCTGAAGTCAAGAAGTCGACGCAATTTCTTCATAAAAGGTTTTCCTTCTGTAGCCATAAAACTACAGAGTGGGACCTGGGATCAACAAAGGGATCTTAAGGGAGGCAACAGGCGCCAGCAGTAAAAGACTCTCATAGCAGCAGTGGCTACCAGGCACGTGCATCTCACCATGCAAGATTGATTGCACAGACTTGTATTGGAGCCCAGTGCACCCCTACTTGTCCACAGCCAATTGTTGTTCATAGATCCTGGGGCGATCTGGGGGCGGGACTAGTTGAATCTTCCATTCTTGGATTGGTGTTTGGTGGTCACACAGTTTTCTTTCTGCGTTGAGACTAAAGGACCATCTTCGGTAGTGTACTGTTGATTGACTTGAGGAGGAAACAGAAATTTTCTTGAGTGAAGGACGAAAGATTTATTGTAGAGAGAGCGGTGCGTACTTACCATCTAAAAGTAAGTTTTCTCAAGTTCTTAAGGCCAATTTTCATTCTGCAGGTATTTCAGTGCCGAGGTACAATGGCTTGATCACTGAATATTTCCAACTACTTACATTGTGTAAGCCTAGTGCAGTCATTTTTTATCTCCAGTGTAATGAAGACACATATTCGTATCGAGGGGTAGTGAGAGGGGGAAGTGATTCAAGGACGCAATCGGATCACAACACAAGGAAACAATGGGAACGCTGATATTTGGAAGTTTCCTTTTACGACCTCAAAAAACAAAAACTACAGGTCGAAGCCCGATTAAGGCGGTCACGGCCCTCGGGGAAATGGCAAGTGGCTGCTTAAATAGGGGGTTGGCACGCTTAATCGGGGTGTTATTTCAGTTGTTTTATACTGATATTGGGACTTTGCTAGCTGGCTAGCTTAATAGGGGTCAGGCCGCTTAAATAGGGGTTGTACCACTCTAATAGGTCGCCGCCTGCATAGGGGTTCGGACTGTATGTACCATATCAATTAATGTATTGCTTTCTTTTTTAAGGCTTCCAGACATGGCAGACAAATTGAAACGATGCCAGTATATTGCCTTGCTTGTCATTGAGCTTACTCAGTTTGATGTTTCGAGAGAGAAGAAGACGGAAAAAGATCAAGGTTAGAAAAAATACCATAATATCAATCCCTTATTTCGTTATTTCACTCGTCGTCATTTCAATACACTATTTATATATTTAGTTCACTTCTGATAAAGAAGGACCGTCCCGATAGGTTGAAGGCGACTCGCGCCCCAAGAAACACTAACAAAAACACCTAAAGGTAAAAAACGAGAGAATATCTCATCGAGTTGTAGAAGAGGCAAGGACGCGAGCAGTGACAAAGCGAATGTTCTTGAGCACGAGAAAAGCGTAGACCCCGGGGTCACTTCAGGCCGATAATTTGGGATTTGACCACACTTTTCGAAGAAGGTAACTACTAAAAACAGACGTTGAACAGATCGAACTCAACAAGTATCCCCAGAAAAATCTTTCCCTTCATAATGTGCGTAGTTCACACGTCTGCTAATCGGGAAGAAACAGACTACCGCTGATGTTGAAGCTCATTCAACTATGGTAACCACTGGTAAGCGACAGCGGGAGCCTGGGGGAAAAGACCGCCATATTGTTGCCTGATCTCAAATTAGAAATCATCACCAGTATGTTGATTATGTTAGACATGGACAAAAATCTCGCAAAAAAAGCCGATTCTTACAATGTACTCTAGTTTATTTCAATCCTGGAGAATGTCGTGGGCGATTCATAGGGTCCGTCGAGGGTCATGGAAAAACAACGTTACTGGATTTATTTGACAGGAAGAGCGAAGGCACGGGACATAGCCAAGGTACTGTAATTTAATAATTTCGGTGTAATTTAAGATTATAAAAAATTAAATTTAAGAAAATAATGATAAAGGTAATAACTCCCTTGGGCTGTTTGAACAATACAAATACTAGTGGTGGTTGTGACACTGGAGTAGTGATGACCGGACAGCCCATAAAGACTTGCCTTTTTGTTAATGAAACGTGGTTATTTAATTAATACAATTAAACAACACCAACCCATAAAGTTAAAATCTCGAACGGTAAAAACAAAAAGAGCATTTGTACTTGCACTCATAGAATATGGACAATATTTTACACACGATATTTTGCACGATTTTCGCGAATATCTAAAGAAGAATCAAAAATTTGGGTTAAACTGAAAATGGCCGCGCTTGATGATGAACGCGCGCAAAGGACTGTGGTTGAAAGAGACTCTCAATGTTATATCTACATGTTCAGCGAGCGGAACGTGTATATCAATGGAGTTGGGCCTGGATCGAGTGCAAGACTGGTACGCTGCGTAAGATCTGCGTTATGTATTACAGCTCGCTGTAACCTTACTATGAAGGAACTGAAACTGTTTCGACAGATCTCTTCTTCGCTGGCACCATATGAGGCTGCCGAAATTTCAAGGAGGTCACAGAATGGAAGGTTTGAACGAGTTTGAACAGATACTTGCAGCAGGTTTTCCAAGGTCTTTGTCAATTAATGAGTCTTAAATGTGTTTTTTTAAAGGCATGCAAATTCAATCCAAGGCTGAATTTTTTGCATTTTTATTAAATTATCAACCGTTACAGACTGGACTAATCTCGTACCCAGATCACCCTCTTGCCACGCGAAAGGGAGATCTGTTAAAGTTGCGCTTCAAGGCCGAGCTTATACGGGCCTTCGCCGTGGTTCTCTGAGTGGTACTTTCGATCTGTTGTGATCGAATTAAAACATGGATGAATTCCTGGAATTCGACGGAGTTTTAATTCGTGAGAATTCTTCGAAGCAGAGGTTGGAAAACTTTGTTATAAAGGATAAAAGGAAAAGGAAGCTGTGCGGAGATCGTTTTAAAGAAAGAGGGACTGGCGACTACTGTTTAGTTGTTCTTCCGACAGGACTAACAGAATTAGAATAAGACGATTATTTTTAGTAGTATCCCAATGAGAATCGGCGTTCTTTCGAACTTTACCAGATCTCACTGGTGAGTGTCAGACAGAGTGGGGAATCTGGGTGACGGAGCTTAAGACTGGCACTACGGTAATCTTGAGAATTGTAGTGAAATTTAAAAACAAATGGTAAAAAAATAGTATAGATTGAAATTTCTGCGTGATTGTTAGTAATGAAATGAAAGGTATCAAAAAGTTTAATCATACTGAATGGAGCATGCTCATTTGCATGTAATAGTGTCGAACGAATATAAGCTACTGTCGGCTATATTTAGGCAGTTTTAGACAATTTGAAACAGCTATAGTTAAGCTTGCTAATCATTGATCTTTAAATCGTTACCTTTATCCAAAAAATCAAACTACACTAGCTTTTTCAGCATCCACTAAGCGTCCACATGACAAGGTTTCTTCTCGCAAAGTGCCGGTAGATTTATCGCATCTGTAATAACAGTGCGTTTTACTTATAACTTTTCGTGGACTCTACTTCCTCCATTAGAGTGGTTCCAAACTGAGTTGCGTACAAAACCAAAAACAAAGCAATTACAATGGGCCAATCACACAACAAGCGTAACAACCACCACGAACCAATGAGAAAACTCGAGAGGAAATAACTGTACCAGCGCCAAGCGCGGGGAAACCGCATGGGTGACCGAAGTCGCCGATGGTTTTGGTTTTGCATTCTGATTGGTTTGAAAGCGTGGCGCGAGCTTTTTTAAACCAATCACAGGAGGTAGGTTAAGCAAACCTAATAATTAGCGGGATTACATTGGCAAAAAAGCTCATTGAAAATCTTTGGGTATATTAAATTACGTTTACATTGTACCCGTTACAGACCGGCTAACCGTCATCTGGCTGACGTAGTTTGTTGGTGATCTGTGGGTCAAGGGTCAGTGGAGGACAAAGAACGTCGATTGTGATGTCGCTCGTGCAGATGATAAACTCTGCATCTGTGCTTTTCTCCTTGATGAACAAACTTCAGGGACAGACTTGTATACTACGCATTTATGTCAATATTTTGATCACTCGGGCCTTCTCGCCATATCCATGTTTTCCATCCTCGCCATTCTTTAGCCCCCGGTCTAAGCCATCTTCAGTGTCCAAACAGATTCCTCATGCAGTTTTATTTATTTATTTTTATTTATTTGTTTATTTATTTATTTAATTTATTTTATTATTTCATATATTTTAGACAGGAACATCTGGTTCGTGTTCTAATTTCACCGAAACGTCATGACCGTTGTTGTTGTTTGTTGTTGGTTGTTGTGTTGTGTTTTGAACCATGGCTAGTATATTTTTGAGCTTCTCGAAATCATATTTAGATTCCACTTCCACGGTCACGTAAATTCAAAATGTCAATAAATTGTTTTCAGGTCTGGACGCTTCATCTTCCCTTGACTGTTTAAATCATCTGAATGCTAGTACTGGAGTCTGGCAGCTTGTTATTCTTACCATTCATCAGGCCGAGGACTTGGGAAATCTTCCCATCTTTTCACAAGATCTTCTCTTATGTGATGGCTCAGATGGGTGATGAAACTTCTTACATTGTATTCAGTGCTCCCCTACAACGTAGCTGCTCCACGCGTATGTGCTAATTTTTATTTAGTAAAAATCTACTAGACCAAAGACGCTAACCAAATGAGACAATCTTGATTGGCGGAGGCTACTCGTTCTATGCCA
>MU826353.1:786697-811891 GCA_029204205.1 Desmophyllum pertusum
TTTTTCTGCTTCCCGAGGGTGTCCATTGCAGGGGCGGAGTCCAGGATTTCAAAAGGGGGCGGTGGATGGGCAGGACCATATCCCAAGATGGCGGGTCGAACCCCGCCAATCTTGGAAATTACCCACAAGACCCTGGGAACGAGGTTGCCATGTCAAACCTGAGCATCGACCTGAGCACATGCGGTTGGTAAGCGCGAACGTTTCCCTGCAAATTTCGCACAATAATGAGCCAATCATGAATCTTACTTCGCACTCACTAGTTGTCAAATGGCTTCCTTGACGAACTTTTGCGACGAAAAGTGGCGGCAGAAGGACGAAACGTGCGCGTGAACAACAACCAGACATGAGCGGAGAGCTAATTTTTCTTTCTCTTATTTAATTTTCTATTTCAAATAAAGTGACATTTCGGAAAATTTTTTTTACTGAAAAATGCGAGGGGTGGATTATCCACCCTAATCCCACCCCCCCTGTATCCGCCCCTGCCATGTACGCGTCCGGAGCTTCGACTGTAATTATTGAAATGCAAGGGCTAGAACCGTGATCGTTGTTCAGTGTAGAGATCGACAATCACTGACATGCAAAAGAATATGCCTTCATGATTATTCACTGAGCAGTCTCTTTTGCAATAGTCATGTCATTTCTCCCCATTAAAAATTTTCACGCAAACATTTCGCCCCATTAAATTTTGTCACCACAAACATTTCTCTCTCATAAATATTTTCTCACGGCAACCTCATACTATGGTGCTAGCACATACAAATAACTCGCCTTGTCAGTTCACCCTATTTGAAAATGGTTTTTGTTCCTAACTAATGGTAAATACTTTACTCTTCCTTTGTTATTTTCAGGCGCTTGAGGCTTTAAAGAAAGAACATACACTGACTTTAAGGATGGTCAAGGAAAAGATTATCTCCACAGAGTATGTATCTACCGGTACACTATAGTTATTCTATGTCACTAATTAGAGGGGTACCATAATCCAGAATTCCTGTGGTTCTACTTTACTATGCTCTAAGACTATGATTGGTTTCAAAACTCTCACCATATATCTACTTAACCAATCAGATGTAAAACCATAACCAATCACGACTTGGTCACATGCGTTTTACTGCACTGGCACTGGTTGCATGTTTTTGCTTAAATTTCTTATTGGTTCGTCATTCTGTTTATATTTCTCGTGATTGCTTTGGTTTTTGGTCTACGACACTGACAAAAACCTCTCTTACATGTACCTTTACAATGATAGATTTCTTACTTCTGGTTCATGTTTTTTTTTCTAGTGAGCTGATTAAGAAGTACCAGCAGAAATGTCATGGTATCCTTTTACTGATTGTTATAAAATATTACAGCATCTCTCTCCTCCGCAAAGGCTTGCTAGGAGATATCCGCTGAATGTGATGAGTGCCAGTGATCTGCCCGTTACTTGCGCCTGCACACACCACGTTTAGAGGATTTCTCCTAAGGCCTCATTGAGCGAGCCTCTGTGGAGGAGAGGGTTACAGCATTACGTGTATGATGCTGATTTTCCTCTGACATAGTACTGCACAATATATTGAATATTACGCTGTTCTTTAAGGTTACCGTATACCTTCAAGGACAGAATTGGTCCAAAAACATTTTTCCGCTTAGATATGTAGCTTACATGATGACCTTTCATATAAAGAAAATTATAGGGAAATCCGATCAATATTAACGGAGAAATACAGTGCGAGAGACTTTACCGGAAGTGAGGTGTGAGTGGAGTGTGAATACTCCTCCCGCTGTTTTCTCGAAATCTATTTCAGGCCGATAGAGGCGTCTTTAAAGAGTTACAACTCAAAGGGAATTTGAGCGATTGACTTCAAATTTGGACAGTATCTAGATTAACATATAAACAACAAAAACGTGTCGGGGAATTTTTTATTTCGGAAAACTTTTTCGTTGGGAGCCGTTTTCCGCGCGATCACTCCATAATTTGTTCACCCTATTTAGAAAATGCCTCTGTATCTTTTCACTGCCAATTGAATATGGAGAATCCCCGACACGTTTTTTTAGCGCTTTGGGTCCGGAAATCCGAGAACAAATCAAATTAGCGAAATATATCATTCGCGCAGAGTTGTAGCTTTCAAAAGCTGATTCGGACCCTCGTATTTAGACATTGCGAAAAAATCGGACAATTCATTTTATTACATAATGGTTAGTATATTTAGATAGCCAGCTCTATAAGCTTTAATTTGATATAGGGTTTTAGGTATCTGGAGTTTAATCCGGACACGCTACATTTTTTAGACTTGAGACACCCCTGAAGGTACACGGTAACCTTAATTCCAAACTAAGAGTTATAAATCAATTTACTTTCTACTTATTGTATAATAAAATTGATTCCTTTGAGAAACGTGATGAGGTCATGATCGAACTATGGATCTGAAGATATTTGAGCTCTCGGTCTACACATTGAATAAAGGGGAAAAGACAACAAACACAATAAATATTAAAACTTGTTACAAAATTGTTTTAATGTTGATACATAATATTAAAATTTATTACATTGTATTAAAATACATACTAACTTTAACTGTAAATATACAGTTGACTCCTAATATGTTCGAGTTATCGGGAGTTCAAGTTATCGAGGGTAAAATTAGTAAGAAAATTACCTGAAGGGAAAACAAGTTTACTTAGTTAGTGGGGGGTTCGAGTTATTTAGGATTTGAGTTATCAGAAGTCAACTGTATGCTACATGTACACTGTACATATGTATGCCATGTATATGCTATAATATCCAATATGTGAATATTGGAATGTTGATTCCTTGACCTTCTGTAGAATCTGATAAACATCTTCAGCAGGTCACAGACTGCACATTAAAGTTGGAGGCAGCTCAAATGTGAGACAGTTTTCTGTAATACTTATATCTTATTAACCAAGCACGAGGGCCGTCCTGGGAGAATATCAGCCCTAGTCTTGACAGTACGGCTCGAGCACAATGAGGTCTGTACAGAAAAGACAGAGGGCCGATATTCTCCCGGTACAGTCTTGAGCAAGCTTGGTTAAGAAATTTATTACACAAATACATGTAGCTATGCCAAGAAATTTAACTATAACAATGTAAGAAACTTTACCCGGTCTGATACTTGGAAAATATCAGACTGACAAGAAAGCATTCTGATTGGCTGATTTTAGTTATTGGCCCTCTCAACTGTCTTAGTCGTGTAATAAACAGTATTATACAACTACATGCACTTTAATACATGTGTTGTGTTTTTGTTTAAGCAAATGTCTGATGCCCTAAAGTAGTCAATCTCTAATTTCTCTGTACAGTAACGCAACAGTGTGATGAGTTTTGGAGAGAGGCATTTTAAACAACAGGGGGCATTTTATTCAACTAAATATAATGGTACTTTATTATACGACAGCATTTTAGAGTGCGAATACGCACCAAAATGATTGCAAATATGAGACTGTAATTACACTCATCTTAGTCCCCCTGACCGTGCGCTAAGGAAAACACTGTTGAAAGCCTATATTTTAGGAAAGAATTATGTTGTATAATAAACAATTTATTCAACAGGAATTTGTGTAATGCAGCTCGGTATTTTTACTCATCCATGTTTATTTTTTCTCACCTAAAGGCTCAAAAAAACAAAAACTGAATCGCAAAAATACCGAGTCGTATTACACAAATTTCCGATGAATAACTTCTTTGTACTTCATTTTGCAGGAAAACAGATGCTTTGCAAAGTCAGTTGGACAGGTCATTGCATTCCAGTGAACCTTTAAGAAAGGTACAATGAGCATGACTCCCAATACGTTTCATGTGTTCCACTTCATTATTTTCTCTGCTTGGTTCCTTGGGCTTGTTGCAGTGGTCAGAAAATTTAATTCATTTGTTTTTACTTTTAATCCTACCTGAGTTTTTACATGCAATTTAATAACAAGCAATGCCGCAATCAAAATGGCAGAATCAAATCTGATATTAATCTTGTGTTTGTTACAGAATGTTGCAAGACTACACAGAGAAAAATCTTTGGCCGATTCAGCCATTTCAGAATTACGAGAAAAGCTACAGTCATGTGAGGTATGTTACACTCTCTTAATGTTAATATCACTGTCTCCTTCGGGATCGGAATCAGTGAGTTGCATCAGGCGTAAGCTTCCTCAACATTCGAATGAGCGCCATGTTGTTGAGGGGTGCGGCGCTTATTGTTATTTTTGCTCTCGTGTGCAGCGCTTATTCGGGGGTGGCGCTTTTTCCGAGTAAATACATTAATAAATTAACATATAATAAACATAATCTGAAAAAAGAGCATACCATCAGCATACTTGTTACCACGTTTAAATGTGGTCTATGTGAACTTGGGCTCATCCTCGTTGTCATAATCCCTTGGGGGGGGGGGGGGTACTCAGTATATGGGGGGAGGTGAGTAGGAGGCCTTCGCACCTCCCATCACTAATAATATTATACCTGAGTACCCCTTAATTGTGGTCATAATACAATTTAACCTCTGTCTAGTGGTGGCTAACAGAGTCCTGTATGTACATGACTGTAATAATAATATTGTATAAACCTCAATTCAACCATGAACCATCATGCAGGTCTAGAACTTATAAATTATAGACTTTGTTCAAATAATTATTGGCCCACAAATTTTCATAATCTTGAGTTTGTAGCGCAAGTAAGGATTCATTGATTAATGTACGTAACTGAAGTGAAAATATCTTTTTGTACAGAAAATGAATTCTGAGATGCTAAGCACATCAAGAATCAAAGAAGAACAAGAGTGTGCATGGAGATTGGAGAAACAAGTTCAAGCACACGAGATGCAGAAACAAAAGAAAAGGTAATGAGTTGACTGTACATACAGATGTAGTCCTTCGCACGCATTGCATACCTATGATGCAACAAGCTCAAGTTTGCTATGAGTGAATAGTGAATGATATACGGCCGAGTTGACTTTCGTTCATCAGTAGAAAACAAGAGCGAGTAGTCTAATATTGTTTATTCATTTTGCGATGCACCTATCGAAGATGCTAAACATTACTTTTTGTACTGCCCAAGTTTTGCTGCTCTGCGCGTTATTTTGTTTGCCTCCGCTGCACACTGGTTGGGAAATGGGTGGCTGTTAGCATCTGACAAGAAAAAAATTGATTGGCTTTTAAATGGTGTGCCTGCTATCGACTTTCAAATTAATGTAAATTTGTTCAAATCTGTTCAGTCCTTTATCTCCCAATCAAACCGCTTTTCTTAATTTTTTCCATTTTTGTGTGATTTTGCTTGTACCTGTCCTTTTAATTCTTTTTTCTTTTGTTATATTTGTCTTTATCTGATCGTGTGTTATTGTAATTGTGAAACAACGTAAGCCCTCTAGATGAGCATCTGCCCCTTAGAGCAAATGTTGAGAAAAAATATTGTTTAAATAAAAAATAAAATAAAATAAAAAATAAAATAAAAAATATTGTTTTAGTAGAAACTTTGATTTTTCTATCACATAAAAATTAATCTTTTCCAACATAAACGTAAAGGGAGCCTCTTTCTAAATCCCAAATTATAACAGCATATGATGAGCATTAGCGTTGACTACTGATGAAGATGGTAGGCACAGCCAATCAAATTAGCAGATTCACAATAGACCATGTTAAATTTGTAGATTGTGTGGTTCTAGATAATATCCATACCCCTCCAATGACCTTCCTTGGAGTGGCCTGTGGGTATGGATATTTTCTGGAACCGCACATTCTAATAATTTATTATTAATAGTTAGCCTGAGATCAGGCTCCTGAAGAAAATTTGCGAGCGAAGCGAGCCGAGTCGCTGCCTGGGGCGAGAACGAAAGCGACGGTCCGTCGCTTTCGTTCTGCAGCGACTCAGCTCGCTTCGCTCGCAAATTTTCTTCAGGAGCCTGATCTCAGGCTATTAATAGTTAGTTACTGTCACTCAGTAACAATCTTTTTTCTGTTAAACCGCTCACAATAAATATTTTTTACAGCTTTGAGAAAAGCGAGGCAGCCATTGTAAAGCTACAGCAACAACTCAAGAAAGACAAAGGTAAATGTTATATAATGTCTACACATTGCTGTTGTCATTTCCGAGTGTTCATTGTAAATTGTGTTTTGCTGTGGCAGCTGTATTTTACAAAAGTGAATGGTTCTTCTCTCCTTGTAGAGCAAAAGAAAGAGCTGACCAGGTCGCTGAGTCAAGCCAACAGAAAAACTGCCAAAATTGAGCAACAGCTTCAGAAATCCAAGGTACAGTAAGGTTGACGCTCTCCTTGCAACCACTCTTGTATGCTTCCAGCTCTGTATATTAATAGTTATCTGGTACTTTTTTCTCCTATTGTGCATAAATTTCCAATAGATAATGAATATTAGTTAAATTCAAGCTGTGAGTTAGTACTTTCAAGATTTTAGTTAGTAGCTACATGTAGTAATTCGTAATATTTTTCTCTTTCAAAATAGGAGGAAATTCAAAGTATCAAGCTTGAAGCAGAGTTTGGTCAGTGTAAGATTTGTTGTGTTGTTAAAAAATAGTGGTTTGATAGATAGATGAACATTTCATTGTGAAATCATTTGTCTCACAATGGAGTCACTTTGAGGTGTTGGTTGCGACGTTTTGACTGCTTTACTGCTAGTCTTCATCAGGTGATGAGGTCAATTGTTTGTAGCACGTTGGTTCGTTGCTATTGGTGCATTTCGATCCTCATTATTCCGACAAGGTATGGAATAACCGACCTGTGTATGGGGTGGGGTTGAAGGTGTGCGTTTGATGACTGTAACCTCTATAAAGGTGTCGTTATTTCAATCATTACTGAATGTAATAAAATATTTTGATTCTCCTTTTCTTTACGTAGCATCAAAACTACTTATCTCCCTTTTGGTTTCAACCAACTGTATGTACATGTAGTCTTTTCGCATGCGTCTTTACATTTTTTGTTTCACTGATTTGCAAGTTTTAGGTAACTCTTCTCTGTTTCATTCGCTTTTGTTCAGTTTTGATTCATAAACGTCTTGGGAAAACATCTCTTTTTGTAATATTGTCTGTTTTAAGGTCAGCACACACAAAGCGACTTTTCCCTGGGACACAGTTTTGCTACAAGTCCCTGTAACATGTCCCCTCGTGTGAACACTGCAAGGGACATGTCCCTGGGACATGTCCCTGGGACACAGTCTTGCTACAAGGCCCTGCAGCCATTCCCCTAGTGTGAACACTACAGGGAACTTGTCCCTGCAACACGTCCTATCGTGTGAACGCTACAGGGGACTTGTTGCAGGGACCTCATGTGCGCCTACCTTTAGTCTGTTCCAGTCGTTTGGTTAGAGGGGAGTGCCGTGAAGAATAGCTTGAAACCGCCCAGACTGTTTTATCTCATGACATTTTGGTTTGATGAGCTTGTCACGTTACTCATTAACAACCTTTCAGCAAATGCTCAACAAGTGAGATGCGTGAGATCTGGGACTGAGAACAATATTGAGAGGAGTCAAGAGAGCGTGTTCAAACGGCCTTCAAGAATTCGAGAACAAAATAAATGCGAGACAAAGTTTAAACGAAATCAAACTCTTCTCAACATGTCTCAAACGGCCTCAACATCGGCTCTCAACAAAATAATGTTGAGACCGTTTGACAGGGGCTTAAATAGCTAAGGTGTTGATCAGTTAACATGATGTGTAGACATGTATTGTGTAGAACTTTACTTACACCATTTCCTTTGTTTTCTTGTCTGACCTCTCTATAGCAAGAGTCCTTGAAAAAGATTTGATTGGAGGAACGCCTAAACCAAGGTACGATTGAACTCCAATTTAAACAAACAATCATTTAATAATTTCTCCATCTTTCCCCTTGTTATAGTTGAGTTCTCAGTTTCTCTTGCTTACAGCTTTTGCAAATTTTATTTTATACCAAGGTCAGTAGTTGTAGCGTTTTGTCCAAAAGAACTCGTAGATACTACTTTTCCGTTATGATGCGCGCATCGGAGTGACGTCATATTTACAGAAGTGACATCATTTCTGCAGACATGAGAAATGACGGGGCAAGGTAGCGCTATAAGCAGTTTGTTTGTAGTCAATCAAAATTGACTAACATGGAAAATGTATATTACAATTTTTTTCGGGCACAAATTAGACACGTTAAATCTCTGAAGTGATGTAGAATCGAACTTTTTGCATGTGGTGGTTGTTGGAGGTCGTTTGGGAAATACACCTTTATTTTTAGTGTCTCCAAACTAAAATGAATTTCCTGTCAACCTAGCAAACGCTGACAATGTACAGACTTTCTCCTGCCTAGCAAATAACTTCTTTTTATATACTTATCACAAAGAACTATGTATAACTTTTAGCAACGTTTTAGCTTACATTTAATGTAATGTGGTTTTGTCTAGACGCAGCGCCCCTCTGGATACCAGCCCTTCGAGCTAAATGGGCCATCCTGTGGAAAAAACACTTTACTTTTCTTTTATCTGGAGCTTTTTCCAGATTTTTCGTAAAAATCTAAATGCTGTGCTGCCTTTAAATTTCTTGTAGGCAACGACAAAAATCCCGCCAACCACCGCAATTGCCCAAGGCATGTGAACAGACTTCGTCCTCAGGCCCCCATCCAAATCAGCAGTTGGCACACGTTATAGAGGAACTTACTGTGCTATCCGATATGGGACCAGCTCTCAGTCCCCTACCGCCGAGCCCTGACAGAGGCGCACTGGAACACAGTAGTGGCTCGGAGGAAGAGAGCGTCAGTGAAAGTAGCAGCGAGGATGATGGGAACACGAGTGAAGATGGAGATAGTGACCATAGCTTAGGTGATCTAGCCGACATGCTTATTGGTGATCATAGCGAGGCTGAACAATTAGTAGCGAGTCCTGGGGAAACTGGAGTCAACGCTCAAGAAATTGACCGAGGATATTAATAACAGTTTTGTAGAGGAAACGAAGACAGAGAACCATGCGGATAGTGGAAAAACTGAAGAAGAATCATCAATGAAACAGATGCCAAAATGAGTCGAGTGCTTCTGTCTTTAAAGTTTCTGAAAACGTTTCTTTCGCAAACAGCGATGTTGCGAATACAGAAGATGAAACGTCGAAACGCGAAGCCGGCAATGATTCAAAATGGTGGCATCCAAGCTCAAGTGAACGAACATTCCCACATTATAGAAAGTGAACAGTCTGATATCGAAAATACTGAGAAAAGAGACAAAGTGTTTGCAAACACTACAGAACTCTCCAACACAGAAAAATTCACTGCGGTAGCGTCCAGTCCTCCACGAATGGGAAAGCGCAGAGTGACGTCACCGAAACCGCCTGTTATGACTCGATCCAGGGCTAAAGCAATGAAACTCAGCACCTCGTCTGACGCTGACAGTTCGTCAGAACGAGAGACTGGAAAGGAGTTGTTGAGTTCAACCCGAAAACATCCTTCAAAGATGTCAGATGGTGGCTTAAAACGTAGTTCTGTCGCGAGCAAAGTGCGAATATTTAAGGCTGATGATAGTGGTAACGTTTCACTGGCTGATGCCAAGAAGGCTCACACTGAAAGCTCACAAACAAATGAACGCGAAGTGCATGTTGAAGGAAACTTTCCGAGTTCCTTGTCTGATGCTTCAAGCTGCGACGCTGATGACGTCACTCATCACCATGGAAACGATGATGAGCTCGGTGGCTCAGCAGCCTCACTTTCAGGCTTAGATGAACAAATAACCAATCAAGACAATTCAAATGTATTTTCAGCGGACGTGGAAGCGGATGTCATTCATCGCCATGGAAACGATGATGAGCTCGGTTGCTCGGCAGCCTCACTTTCAGGCTTAGAGGATCAAGTAGCCAATCAAGACAATTCAAATGCAGCGGAAGTGGAAGCGGATGTCACTCATCACCATAGAAACGACGATGAGCTTGGTCATTCAGCATCCTTAAATTCAGACTTACAAATAGCCAATGAAGGCAATACAGATGCGTTTTCAGTGCCAGTGATGAAAGCTGCTACAAAACATACCCGCAAAACTTGAGATCAAGAGCGAACAGGAAGTTCTTCCACTTGTGAATCTGGAATTAGAGTCAGTGTTCCACTTAACATGGCATGTGAAGAAAATATTGACATCAAGGAAATTTCTTCACCCGAACTTAGCAATACGAATTATAGTAACGTGGAAACGGACGTAGAATCTGTAGCAACCATAACAAATATCCTAAACGACCAAATTTCACAAGACGATATAAAGAGTTTAAGTGTAACTGATGACACTCTGTCGTCGCAGTTACAAATCAAGGAAAAACGCATTTGAACGGAGCGAGAAAACTCTTGAAGAGAATAACAACAACGTTCTTGAAGATTTGGAAGCTGTTCACGAGCAGTTGGAAGTTGATTCTGTTCATGAAGTCGATGAGGATTCGTCTGACGAGATTAGGTCCCATGTGCAAGAAGTTAAAACTGAACCCTCCAGTTGTACAACAGAAGAAAAGAGTTCAGATTTATCTGAGCTGCCTGCAACTAGTGTTGGTAGTAAAAAATGAAAATAGGACAGTGGAACAAACTAATTCCTTATCGGAGGATAAGAGCAATGCTGATTTTACGACATGTGAAGCAAGTTATGGGAAAGCAACAACAAGGACTTCATGTAACAGTTCAGAAGGTGTGACAACTGAAGTTGGTAACTCGAATGTTGAAGTTGTTTCTAACCATATTACGTTCGAACGTTGAAAAGGAAACAACAACAACAGCAGCAAGCAGCAGCAACAACAACAACAACAGCAACCACAACAGAATGTTGCTCAATAGAAAACTACAACGATAAACGCTCTGAAGACAGCAAGTTAAGAGAAAGACCACGTTTTCCATTCATCCGATGAGGCAATACACGTTTGCTCAATTGAAGAGAATGAAGGTGAAGGCTCTAAGGCTCAAGATTCCAGAATACAAGAAGAGATCACTAGCTTAACTACAGAGCATTCGAGACAGAATTCTGTTTTAGAGAGCGATATGCCCTCTTCTGGAACTTTGATTAAGGAAGAAGTGATCTCAAGCTTAACTGTAGAGCCTTTGAGACAGAATTCTGATTCGGAGAGAAAGATGCCCTCTTCTGGAACTTTGATGAAGGAAGAAGTGATCTCTAGCTTAACCGCAGAGCTTCGAGACATAATTCTGATGTAGAGAGAGAGATGCCCTCTTCTATAACTATGATTAAGGAAGGAGGCGAGATTTCGACTTGCAATGAGGGAACAGGGAATTCCGATTGTGGAAGAGAAGTATCTTCTTCTATAACTCTGATTAAGGAAAGAGGAAAGTTGTTGACTTGCAATGAGGAAAGAAGGCATTCTGGTCATGAAAGAGATATGCCGTCTTCTAGAACTGTGGTTAAAGAAGGCTCTTCAACCTCCAGTGTGGAAAGAAAGCATTCTGATTATGAGAAAGATGTGCCGTCTTCTAGAACTGTGGTTAAAGAAGGCTCTTCAACCTCCAGTGTGGAAAGAAAGCATTCTGATTATGAGAAAGATATGCCGTCTTCTAGAACTGTGGTTAAAGAAGGCTCTACATCCTCCACTGTGGAAAGAAAGCTTTATGATTATGAGAAAGATGTGCCGTCTTCTAGAACTGTGGTTAAAGAAGGCTCTTCAACCTCCAGTGCGGAAAGAAAGCATTCTGATTGTGAGAAAGATATGCTGTCTTCTAGAACTGTGGTTAAAGAAAGCTCCTCGACCTCCAGTGAAGAAAGAAAGCATTCTGATTATGGAAGAGATATGCCGTCTTCTAGAACTGTGGTTAAAGAAAGCTCCTCAACCTCCAGTGTGGAAAGAAAGCATTCTGATTATGAGAAAGATGTGCCGTCTTCTAGAACTGTGGTTAAAGAAGGCTCTTCAACCTCCACTGTGGAAAGAAAGCATTCTGATTATGAGAAAGATATGCCGTCTTCTAGAACTGTGGTTAAAGAAAGCTCCTCGACCTCCAGTGAGGAAAGAAAGCATTCTGATCATAAAAGACATATGCCATCTTCTAGAACTGTGGTTAAAGAAGGAACCGCAACCTCCAGTGTGGAAAGAAAGCTTTATGATCACAAGAGAGATATGCCGTCTTCTAGAACTGTGATTAAAGAAGGCTCTGCAACCTCCAGTGATAGAAGAAAGCATTCTGATTTCGAGAGAGATATTCCACCTTCTAGAAATGTAAACGAAGAAGCTAGGGAGGCTTTGACTTCCAGTGAGGGTAGAAACTCAAAGCATTCTGATTTGGAAAGAGTTATGTCCTGTTCTAGAACTGTAATTACAGAAGGCTCCACGACTTCCAATGAGGGGAAAAAGCATTCTGACTTTGCGAGAGCTGAGCCCACTTCAACCACTGTTAGAGAACCTTTGACATTCAACAAGGGAATGAAACACTCAGATTTTGAAAGAGATATATCGTCTGCTAGAACTATGGTTATGTCCTGTTCTAGAACTGTAATTACAGAAGCCTCCATGACTTCCAATGAGGGGAAAAGCATTCTGACTTTGCGAGAGCTGAGCCCACTTCTACCACTGTTAGGGAACCTTCGACATCCAATAAGGGACCACAGCTCTCGGGTTTTGAAAGAGATATGCATTCCGCTAGTACTATGATTAAAGAAACTGAGGCGAGGCCTTCATTATCCATGTTAGTTACAGAGAAGAGTGAGCTTGAAAGAAGTGAAAACATGTACTTCTACCACTGTTAGGGAACCTCTGACATCCAACAAGGGCAGAATGTACACGGGTTTTGAAAGAGATATAACGTCTGCTAGTACTAAGATTGAAGAAGCTGGTACAAGGCCTTCATTGTCTATGTTAGGTTCAGAGAAGAGTGAGTTTGAAAGAACTGAAACGTCAACTTTGCAATCGTCTTTGTCTCGTAATAAAGCAGATTCACCCGAGGGCACCTCAGCTGTATGTGGTGTGCAAGACGATTCCCCGGTTCAAGCCTTGTTTAACAATCTTGAAGGCTTCTTGGATGATTTTCCCGCGCTTTCTCCCCTTCCTCCGTCACCTGTGCTTCGGACGATGACGTATGTCCCGCCTTTCCAGTTTCATTCAGTGACTTGAAGGAAGAAAAGCCACAGAATAGTAATAACACGACTTCTGTAAAAAAGTCCTTTGATGCACATGGAAAGTCTCAACTGAAACGCGACCATACATTGGATTACACTGAACTCACATTAAAGAGCATTAAAAGAATAGCATTGGGAGATAAACAAGTCTAGTTGTATTGCAAGATCAAACAAACTGGACATTTCTGGAAAGAGTCGCCCTGTTAAGGACAAAACAAGCCTGTTGATGTCAAACTCCTTGCACAAGAGATAACATCTCACTAAAGCGTTCTTTACAACAATCAGTGTCTGAGTCACCAAAGGACAAGAACGTTGTCTCGCAGCGCAAGAAAATGAAAACACACCAAAAAGTTCCTCAAACACAAGAAACCTCAAAGTTGGGCAAGCGGTTGGATTCTCCTAGAGCTACAGTTAAAAAAGACACATTGAAACAACCATCGAAGAACAATGGTGCCAATAAGGGGCCAATATTGGTTGCCAATAAGGAGCCAATAGTGGTTTGTAATGAGGAGCCAATAGTGGAGGGCAATGATGGGCCATACTGGAAGAAACCGTTGGAAAATACAAATATTTCAGCGAAAGCAGCTGACGACAAACACGGTATATATCGACCTTTGTCAGTCCGTCCAGGTTATATGCCTGAAGTCAAGTATGTAATCAAGATCCTGACCCGTGTGTATGAAGACAATGTAAAGTTGTGTGCTGTTGTCTGAGAGACTAAATAGTAAACGGTGTATTTCATCCAGCACACCAGTAGCTTCGGCCATTGTTCAGTTTTTAAAAGAACGAGAAGACGACCTCATGTCCCAAATTCTGGATCAACTTGAACAGTTTCAGTCTGATGGGAGCTTAAAGAACTGGGCACCAGTTAATTCTGGTTTTGAGACGCGTCTGCTGGAAGTGGTATCCCTGTTAACCAGTGATACTCTGCATGGGAACTTAATACCTCAGTTGGTCTCCCTGTGTTCTCGCAGTTTGATCACAACACGTTACAGCTCAAAAGATGAGGAGATAAAAGGGATTCTGTCACTTTGGTGAGTACTAAGGTTTATTTTTCTGGCATTCTTGTAGACTGTACGAATGATGTTCTCTGACAATGGGAATGGCATATTGACTGCTTAAAGGAGCTACGTCACGGATGGCGCCTCTTGAAAAAATTGGCAATTTTTTTCAAGTTCACCATTTGAAATCCGTCTTAATCTTCTCCATCCTCAACCATCCTTGTTCCTGTATGGTTTCTTATTACCTCTTTGGTGTTTTCCTACCTTAGTAAACTATTATTTTGAGGCTTTCTTCAGTTTGAATGTGATTTTGTACTTCGCAAAAATGGCTTAAAATATCGTGGACATAGCTCCTTTAATACAAGTTTGGCCGAAAAATGTTAACAATACAAAAACATAATGCAAGCTATGTAATTTCAATATTGATAAAAGAAAGCAACACAATGGCTCCACGTTAATTTCACCGAAAGGCAGTTAACGTGATTTTTCAATGTGCTTTGGCAAGAAAATCCAAAGCATAATCTCGTGATGGATTTTGGCGAGGTGACCATTTATTTAATACAGGTCAAAAATAATAAAAACAGCTCAATTGAGGTGACCGCTTAACAGAGGTCAAGTTTACAGTGATTAAGTGAAGCAATTTTCGGGACTTTCACTACTGACCGCTAAATAGAGGGTGAGGCTGCTTAATACAGGTTTAACTGTATTATCTCTTTTGCCCCTAGTCGTGTCTTGACAGCCTTATGCCAGTTCAAAGAAGATCTCGCCTGTGCTCGAGCTGTTTGTTATGACGTCATGCGCTCGCTGTATGGTTTCCAGAACGCTTGCTCTAAAGCGTGTAGTTACCATGGTTACAGTGTGGCCCGAAGTTCTGAAAACGTCCTTCGTCTCGCCTCTTGTTCGCTGCACTGAAGTTAGTGTTATTGAATTGGACTCAGAAGTCTCCATCAGTGGGTCTTGGTGATATTCTGCGCGTGCTGTGCTGCTGGGAAGAGGATTCGGTCACAGAGGAAGATTTGAAAGATTTTAGGATTGCAGCTTATTAAACAGCTCGTTTGATAAGAGGCTGGCTAGTGTCAGTATTGGCAAAGGTAAGACAAAGCAACTGACGCTTAACTTGTATTAGTAGCTTTAATCTGAATGGTCACACTTTGAATTTCATTACAGACTTAAAAGTTGGAATCACCTTTGTACAGCATAATAAACAGGACCACATGAAAGTACTGCTCAATAGCTTTCATTTGAATGGTCACACACTAGGGCTTCATCCACAGACTTAAAAGTTGGAACCATCTTGTACAGCATAATAAACAGGACCACATGAAAGTACTGCTCAATAGCTGTCATTTGAATGGTCACACACTAGGGCTTCATCCACAGACTTAAGAGTGAATGTCCCTTATAATCGAAGAAAATTGAAAAATTCGCGGACACGGTCAAAAATCGATTTGGCTCATATTTTGTCTGTGGGAAGCTTTACCATACTAGACAAAAACGAAATGAGGTTAGATTTTTGAAATATCCATTTTAACGGGAATAAACCGTTGAAAACCGACTGAGGGTGAAAAGCACAAGTTTCACCTTCTGCGAACTCGAAATTATGCAGTTTTCAGGCAGTTCTCATACGAACTAAAACGTAACAGCAAGAACTTATCCAGCTATATATACATAGTGTGGGACTTCCTTTATCGAGATATAGTGCATATTTTTTGTCCTCGTTGTTATTTCTGAAGGAACCACATCCCGATTATGAGACGACATCTTCGGCCTTTCGTAAACAAGCCAAAGGCGGCTCAAATTAGCTTGGCAAAAAAGCATGTGGTAGTGTCTCAAAATTTCTAAAAATGTTTCCAGCGACTCTAGAAGAATAGTTCTATATGATTCTGGTCTTATTTGTTTGGGATCTTCTGCTATTTTAATATAAAAAACTGACCAAACTCGACCTAAATTACAAATGACGCCATGTTGAAACGATTGACATCAGAATTTATCGCTTGTAATCAAGTAATTGTTTTGGTCAAATACATCCCCATTGATGCTTAGAATCAATAGAAACGTATAGATGATGTTTATAATTAGACTGACTCTAGATATACCGAGATATATAAAATAAATTTCGACTATACATACCTTGCAAATCGCGCCATAATTACGGTGAATTACTCTAGCTCGTCAATTTCCGATTGGTCTTTTGACATACTACAGTCCGCTTCACATTCACTCGGCATAAATTATATTATTTGCATCCATATATAAGAAAAACTCTATGTTGTCTTCATAATCAGTTTCGAATATACTGAGAAACAAACTGAGTGGAGGGCTCGATCGAGTCGAGTGACTGAAATCCGATCGAGTGACTGAAATCCGATATGCGTGATCTCAACGGCAGTAACAATCTTACTGTCACGCAACCTTTCAGTTCGGCTTTATCTCAGTTACAGTTCTTTTTCATAACGCTTGATCAACTGATAATTTCTTGCTGACTGGCAGTTAACGGGAAGAGCAGGCGCACTCTTGGACAAATTCTGTCAGTCGTGCAATAAATTCCTTTTTCCATTTTTGAGCTGAAATGTCAGTAAGGGACTGTGCAATAATTATCAGAAGGGGGGGGGGGGGGTTGGAAAATGGGCTTCATGTAGGAAAATATTAGGTAATACCCCCTCCTAAAGGAGTGAATTTAGTTATTGCCCCCCCCCCCTCGAATCAGTCAGAAATTATGTACGACCCCCCCCCCCCCCCCCCACACACACACCTTTATACAAGTACCCTGCATTTTCTCTACACGCACCTGTGGATTAAAATCTTAGAACAGAAAGAAGAGCTCCTACTACATGTTTAATTGTTGGATATCCGCGTCTGGAAACAAACATCACATCCGTAGCAATAAACAACAGAGCCATAGCAGAAGGAAAGGAGCATATGTGTTATTTTCGGTCCCCACCTTATAAATAGGTATGGATTCGCCAATGTAATATGTACTTGAAATAAAATGTTAAGCCCCCCCGCTCTTGAGTGACTTATTTTACCTTGAGCCCCCCCCCCCCCCCCTCCTCTCCTTGCTTTGCCTCTGGTTTTCCACCCCTCCTGGTAATTATTGCACAGTCACCTAAATGAGGCCCCATTAGGGGTTATAGGGATACGGGATATTTGAGAAAAAAATTATCTTTGAAATGCTCTCTTGGAGAAAGTCAATAAAGTATGTATGTATGTATGTATGTATGTATGTATGTATGTATGTATGTATGTATGTATGTATGTATGTATGTATGTATGTATGTATGTATGTATGTATGTATGTATGTATGTATGTATGTATGTATGTATGTATGTATGTATGTATGTATGTATGTATGTATGTATGTATGTATGTATGTATGTATGTATGTATGTATGTATGTATGTATGTATGTATGTATGTATGTATGTATGTATGTATAGGGATGCGGGATACTGAATGAAAAAATTATAGGGATATGGGATATTGGAAAAAAGATATATTGGGATATTCAACTGGAACTTTCTTCGCAAGATTTCTTAACATTTCAATTAATCAAGATTATTTTCAAACAAATTAAAATAAAACAAATTAACAATAATTAATGGTAATACTGATCAAAATGGACCGATATGCTGCTGGTTTGTACATTTTCGGTCATTTTCGTCAACTTCCAGGTCCTGTTGTGGTGACCTGTGACACCTGTTGTCGAACTGGGTGGTTACCTAATAGATTGAAAACTTTTTGCAAACTTTTTTGTTACCGGGAAATGATGTCACCAGTATAGAGACCACATAATTAAGGGGATATGGGATATTTAAAGAAAAAATTAAAGGGATACGGGATACCCAGACCCCCCCTAATGGGGCCTCAGTAATATCCACCCCGAGGTAGATGCAAATTATTCTTAGCATAGCAACACTTAAAGGTCAAATGCAACGAAATTTGGTATTTTTTTCTTTTGTCGCGAAAACTGTGCTTTATACCGGCATCAATCATACTCAACCCTCAAAAGCTGATTTGTGGCGCTTAAAAGGCACAAAAATTGGACAATTTCCAAGAAATTCCGACGGCTGAACGAAAACGAACCAGAAATGACCGCGCTTGGAATGGAAAACGAATGTATGTTTTTTTGTGACGTCATATGTGGTGATCTTATTTTCACGCGTGTTTTCGTTCGTGTTTTTCGCGCGTGTTTGAAGCTTGTAATTTGCTTGGGTCAAGTGTTCTGGGTTGGTTCGGAGATTATTCCATAGCGGGTATTGACGAAAATCTATGAAGACCTTGACATCTCCTTTGAAAATGCTCAAATACAACAAATTAATTAATCTCATCCATTCCTTGCATCTCTTCTCGTCGTTAGGGAACGTAAAAAAGCTTACGCCTGATTAGGGACCTTAAACAACCACGACGGCGACGGAAACGAGAACGTCACAAAAACAATAGATTTAATTAATAGTACTATTGCTCCGCACGTGCGTTTTGCATTTTAGTCAGTACATTTCTTTGCCGTCCTCTGCAAAACAACAACGTCAAATGACCAAATTCACGGTATTATGGAGAACGTGAACACACGGACGGTGAATTTTCCTTTCTCTATCTGCACTTGGACTCTGTCCCTGCGAATTCAGCTCCTGGACGTGTTGGAATAATCGCGAAATAGTTTATAGGAATGTGAATTCACTTTTTAAGTGACGTTTTTTGAACAGTTGCTACAGTTAAAAGCAGCACAAAAACACCACACTTGTTGATGTTTTGAAACTGCAGAATTTCAATTCCCGCTCTTCTTGCGGACTCGCGCGTGTATGTGACGTCATATGTGGTGAGCTTCCCATTTCCGACAATTTTCCGAAGTTTTCCCGAACGCTTCCGTTTGTGGAAGCGAAAAAATGGCGGTTTTCAAAGTCGAATATCTCGGCGACGTTTTGTCTAAATCGTTTCAAACTTCAGAATATGATTGTTCATAATATTCCCCATGATTTCGACTTAAAAACTAATCTTATTCAAATTTCATTGCATTTGACCTTTAAAGTTTTTCGTTTCTTTCTTTTTACAAGCTCACAGATATTACGATCGGACGATACAATAGGATGCTCATGGAGAGCCACATCCCTCATCACATTTGCTTACAGAGCAGAGAGGCGAGTCTCGGATTCAGCTGAAGTTTCGTTCTCGTCCGCGCTAACTTCACGTGAGTCTGTGCCTACTAATCGTTTCTTTGCTGAAAGACGGCAAAAGAAACCAGCTATCTGCTGTGATGTTAGTTTTTTTTTAGGAACCTGAAAAAAAATTCACAGTTTTCGCACTTCATCATGCAGTCATGCCACCAAAACAGCATGAAATAGAATTCACCGGGAAATGTTATTTGCCGATTTCGTGAAGTAGTCGGCTGTAACGGGTGTCAATTTCCATGTCTACAGCTTGTTTCATGGCGCAGAATTCCGTCTTTAATCTCGAAATTTATAGATAAATGAATCTTGGTGACACGAAAACAATATAACTTGAGGTGTAGTCTGCAATAATTCTAGACGCAAATGAATTTTACCACGAAAACCAACATGGCGAAAAAAAATACCTTATTGAATTACAACTATTTTTTACTGATATCTCGCGTTAGTTCAATGATTTTGAATTTATTTTTTACTTAAATATGCATAAATGCATGAAAAAAAATTGATCACTTCCGTCATCAGTAACCAGGTAACTAGATAAAAATGTTCAACGTGCACGAGTTCTTGGGAAAAATATTCAAAAGGGGAAAAAAAAATCTGGACCACCGTCCACGCCATTCCTTGATTTTTAGCGGGATCATTTGCGGTCCACTCTGGGGATCATTTGCGGTCCTGGGATCATTTGCGGTCCAATTTGGGGATCATTTGCCGTCGGGGATCATTTGCGGTCCCGGGATCATTTGCGGAGCTGTACAGTACTAACATCACAGCAGATAGCTGGTTTCTTTTGCCGTCTTTCAGCAAAGAAACGATTAGTAGGCACAGACTCGCGTGAAGTTAGCGCGGACGAGAACGAAACTTCAGCTGAATCCGAGACTCGCCTCTCTGCTCTGTAAGCAAATGTGATGAGGGATGTGGCTCTCCATGAGCATCCTATTGTATCGTCCGATCGTAATATCTGTGAGCTTGTAAAAAGAAAGAAACTAAAATCTTCAAGTGTTGCTATGCTAAGAAGAATTTGCATCGACCTCGGGGTGGATATTACTGACATTTCAGCTCAAAAATGGAAAAAGGAATTTATTGCACGACTGACAGAATTTGTCCAAGAGTGCGCCTGCTCTTCCCGTTAACTGCCAGTCAGCAAGAAATTATCAGTTGATCAAGCGTTATGAAAAAGAACTGTAACTGAGATAAAGCCGAACTGAAGGGTTGCGTGACAGTAAGTTTGTTACTGCCGTTGAGAATCACGCATATCGGATTTCAGTCACTCGATCGGATTTTCAGTCACTCGACTCGATCGAGCTCCCACTCAGTTTGTTTCTCAGTATATTCGAAACTGATTATGAAGACAACATAGAGTTTTTCTTATATATGGATGCAAATAATATAATTTATGCCGAGTGAATGTGAAGCGGACTGTAGTATGTCAAAAGACCAATCGGAAATTGACGAGCTAGAGTAATTCACCGTAATTATGGCGCGATTTGCAAGGTATGTATAGTCGAAATTTATTTTATATATCTCGGTATATCTAGAGTCAGTCTAATTATAAACATCATCTATCACGTTTCTATGATTCTAAGCATCAATGCGGGATGTATTTGGCCAAAACAATTACTTGATTACCAAAGCGATAAATTCTGATGTCAATCGTTTCAACATGGCGTCATTTGTAATTTAGGTCGAGTTTGGTCAGTTTTTATATTAAAATAGCAGAAGATCCCAAACAAATAAGACCAGAATCATATAGAACTATTCTTCTAGAGTCGCTGGAAACATTTTAGAAATTTTGAGACACTACCACATGCTTTTTTGCCAAGCTAATTTGAGCCGCCTTTGGCTTGTTTACGAAAGGCCGAAGATGTCGTCTCATAATCGGGATGTGGTTCCTTCAGAAATAACACGAGACAAAAAATATCACTATATCTCGATAAAGGAAGTCCCACACTAGTGTATATATAGCTGGATAAGTTCTGCCTGTTACGTTTTAGTTCGTATGAGAAACTGCCTGAAAACTGCCATAATTTCGAGTTCGCAGAAGGTGAAACTTGTGCTTTTCACCCTCAGTCGGTTTTCAACGGTTTATTCCGTTAAAATGGATATTTTCAAAAATCTAACCTCATTTCGTTTTGTCTAGTATGTAAAGCTTCCCACAGACAAAATATGAGCCAAATCGATTTTTGACCGTGTCCGCGAATTTTTTCAATTTTCTTCGATTATAGGGGACATTCACTCTTAAAAGTTGGAACCACATTGTACAGCATCATATATAAACAGTACACATGAAAGTACTGCTCAATAGCTGTCATTTGAATGGTCACACACTAGGCTTCATCCACAGACTTAAAAGTTGGAACCACATTGTACAGCATCATATATAAACAGTACCACTGAAAAGTACTGCTCAATAGCTTTCATTTGAATGGTCACACACTAGGGCTTCATCCACAGACTCAAACAGTAATGTAATACAATACAAATGTCTGTTCCTTCTGTGACTGTAACATTCATTGTTTGCAACTATTTATTATTTTATTTAGATGGAAGCGTGGTCCTCGACAGACTTCGCTCGAGGTTGTCAAGGCGCTCGAGTTGTTGTCAGTGTTCTCGGTTGGCAATGGACTCTAAATGAACTCATTATCAACAACGTTGGCAAATACTGAAATCCTGGGCTGATAAGGAGACAGACAATGAACCAACAAAGGATGTATCTGAAGCAGAATCGGCTTCCAATGGCCTGCAAAGCGAAGTTTTTGAAACAGGAGACAGTAGAAACTCGACATGTCGCTGTGAAGAAGCGCTTGAGATTTGCTCAAAGTGTGGAAAGCTGACTGGAAGCAGGCTGCCAGAATCGCAGATTGTTCTGTGTATTCAGCTGTTAGGTAGGTTTACTTGACCCACAGGCGGACCAACTTTTAGTGTTCTTAGTGGGTTTGAGTATTGGCCTGGATCATTATGTCGTGTTCTTGGGAAAGACACTTTACTGTTATAGTGCCACTCTCGCCCAGAAGTATAAATGGGTACCGGGTCATTCACCTACAACTGTCAGTCACAAGCTCAAAATATTAATATTAATTTGCTATCATCTATTCTTTTCAATATTGCTGAGATTTTGGTGGTACATAAACACAACCAGATGAAGATTTCCTTGATAATGCATTGATACTATGAATAGAGAATGGATGTTAATCGCGTTTTGGGAATTAAATTTTTTTTTAATTTCAGGAGTTTGTGCAGGATTGCCATTGAAAATGGACAAAGTTCAGTCCCTGAAATATCGGACTTGTTATGTGGAGTGATGGAGGATACGTCAACAAACTCGAACAGCAAAGGTGCAGAAACTGTTACTTTTAAAGGAGCTACGTCACGGATGGCGCATCTTGAAAAAAATTGGCCATTTTTTTCAAGTTTGCCATTCGCAATCCGTCTCAATCTTCTCCATCCTCAACCATCCTTGCTCCTGTTTGGTTTATTATTATCTCTTTGTTGTTTTTCTACCTTAGTAAACTATTATTTTGAGGCTTTCTACAATTTGAAGGTGATTTGCACTTTGCAAAAATGACCTAAAATATTGTGACAGATACTTTAATACCGTATGTTAAAAAAAACAAAATGTTCTAGCATAGTTCATCTTCTTTTTACTTTGTTTTTTTTTCTCCTGCAGTGACGTACGCCATTCAGCTAGCTACAGCAATTTCTCTTCTCGACATAGCACCATGGCAACCAGAAAGAGTGGCCACGGTTCTCGGCAAGTGGATCGCAGCGTTGAAGAAGTCAGACTCTCTCCAGGCTCCCGCGAGCGTGCTACAAGGCCTGGTGTGTCTAAAGAGCATTTTGAGGACAAATCAAATTTTAAGTTAAATACCGTGAAGGTTGTTTCGTCTCCCGCGAGTGTGAGTCTGAGAATCGTTTTGAACGCATAGTAATCGCGTCTTGAACGCGCATTTGTCGCGTTTTCCGAATTTGAGGAGTGCTGCGTTTGTTGCGGTAATGAAACTCAACCGCACTGAAAATCGTTTGAACGCGTAGTAGTCGCGTCTCGAACGCGCTATCGTCGCGTTTCCGTCATTGAAGTTGCTGTGATTGCCTTGGTAATGAACATTGAACCGCGTTGATAATCGTCTGAACGCGTAGTAATCGCGTCTGGCACGCGCAATTATCGCGTTTTCCACCATTGAAGTTGCTGTGTAGTATGACATACCGTGACTATTATAGATGAAACTTGGACTCGTTACTTGGTAACTTTGTGCTAGCTAATGACCAGCATAAACTTCGTGGCTTTTCATAGCAAGTAACAACAATCGCTGCATGCATTTGCGCCACTGTTGGATTAAAATGCGTTGTTGGAAGATGCATGAAATGAACCAGTAATTAACCCTTTCACTCCCAACAGTGCTTACTTTCAAACTGTCAAAAACAAACAGTACCACAAAGTACTGTTCGTTGGCTTTCATTTGAATGGTCACAAACTAGGGTTTCATCCACAGACTTAAACGTTAGAACCACCTTGTACAGCATAATAAACAGTAACACATGAAAGTACTGCTCAATAGCTTTCATTTGAATGGTCACACACTGGGGTTTCATCCACATACTTAAAAGTTAGAACCACCTTGTACAGCATAATAAACAGTAACACATGAAAGTACTGCTCAATAGCTTTCATTTGAATGGTCACACATTGGCGGTTCATCCACATACTTAAAAGTTAGAACCACCTTATACAGCATAATAAACAGTACCATATGAAAGTACTGCTCAATAGCTTTCATTTGAATGGTCACACACTGGGGTTTCATCCACATACTTAAAAGTTAGAACCACCTTGTACAGCATAATAAGCAGTACAACATGAAAGTACCGCTCAATAGCTTTCATTGAATGGTCACACACTAGGGTTTCATCCAGTGTGAAAGGGTTAATAGCCACGCTCTGTAGGTAGGTGTATGTCGAATGCTTGTGAATATTTAGATATGTATAGATAGTCAAAATTAAAGTGAGAAAAGAAAGTAACTAAACAGTAAAACCTTTTGTCGTTGCTTGCATAGCAACTTTATGGTAGAAAGGGCAGATGACGCAGGGGCTATGGTAAAAACATGCCACAAAGGTAATTGGCCAATTGGCAAACATTTGAATTTGAGCTCACCCGAGGTCATCACCATGTGCAATTTCAATTGGGGTTCGTGCGCTGGTGTTCTATTTTTTCGCTGCTACACCGTGCTGACGAGACCCAACCAGGTCGAAACAGCTGTCCACGGTTGCATTTTGGCTTTCAGTTTGGACTATCGTGTCGTTGTCGCGTTAAGTGTTCTGCGTAGTATCAGTCTTGCTTACTTTATTTGTATTTCTTTTTTGGCTGATCAGATCTTTCTCAGATCCTACGTACAGGATCTGTACGTACACCAGCAGCATTTTCGTTCGCGGTCCTTGCCACTTATTTACTTTTAATAAACCAATAGTATGCAAAGTTGGCGGCGAAAAAATTTATTCAGCAATCAAACATCCTGTGAGGGAGATCATACTAGATCCTACACATCTAACAGATTTTAATGTCAAGAATTTAAAATTCCCAAATGAGGGATTATCTACTTCTTATTCTAGCACCCAGATCTCTTCTTGAAAGAGATATGGGTACGAGTCGAGATCCATGTCTTACGTTTTGCAGAATGTCTAGTTTGTTTGCGAAACTTTCTACAAGAAGTAACTTTAAAATAATACTTTACAATCCCGTTTTAATGAGAAGTTTACGTTAAAGTGGTTTGCTTCTTTCAAATCTGTACAGTTTGGCTTAATTTGTGTCACTTTTTCGTTTCCTTATTTACACAAATTCATGTTCTGTTTAAGCCTCTAGTTTTTCAGATCATCGTTCAACACGCGTAAATGAGAAAATATAGAGGCTGTGAACAGTCTACTCTAGTTATTGGTTAAGGACAAGAGAGAAGCATTCCAGTGCGTTATTAATACAGACTCCCTTCTCTTTCATAAAACTCGACGACACAAAGTCGCTGATAT